>PVJD01013215.1:0-35230 GCA_004026545.1 Mormoops blainvillei
GGTGAGGATGGAGTTGTAGGGCTCCACTACAGCTGTGGAAACCTGGGGGGCTGGGTAAATGGAGAACTCCAGCTTGGACTTCTTGCCATAATCGACAGAGAGACGCTCCATCAGCAGGGAGGTGAACCCAGAGCCAGTTCCCCCACCAAAGCTGTGGAAAACCAAGAAGCCCTGAAGACCTGTGCACTGGTCGGCCTGTTAGAAAAGAACAGAGGAAACATAATTATTGCTTTCTGTGAAAACTGATAAATATATATTTTCACATTTTATACAATTCCAGGGATATCTTATTTTGACAAAAAACACTTTAAAAAATATAGGCCTTCCTGGAATAACTCAGCATTTCTTAATTAAAAATATCTTCATTAAAATTTATGAAATGATACCAAATAATTCTTGTTTTGAAATTTTAAAAAAACTATAAAGGAATTATTCATCTCACTCTATTACATTTCAATTCTGTGTTTGAAAAAAAAAAAGCCATACTTTGAATGTTTTCCTTAGGCTCATTAATTTACTTTATTCTTGAGAACAAACATACCAGTTTGCGAATTCGGTCCAGGACGAGGTCAATGATCTCCTTGCCAATGGTGTAGTGTCCACGGGCATAGTTATTGGCAGCATCTTCCTTGCCTGTGATCAGCTGCTCAGGGTGGAAGAGCTGGCGGTAGGTACCAGTGCGAACTTCATCTGGAAGAGGGAAATAAAGCGGCCACCCATCATTAACGACCCGCATGAGCCTTCTCAACCCCAGGGAATCAGCAGAGCCCCCAGGACACACCTCTTGTCCCAGACCCCTGGGATCTCACTTGGGTTACTGAGGGCAACTCACCAATGACTGTGGGTTCCAGGTCTACAAACACTGCCCTGGGCACGTGCTTGCCAGCACCTGTCTCACTGAAGAAGGTGTTGAAGGAGTCGTCTCCCCCGCCGATGGTCTTGTCACTTGGCATCTGGCCATCGGGCTGGATGCCATGTTCCAAGCAGTAGAGCTCCCAGCAGGCATTGCCAATCTGGACACCAGCCTGACCAACGTGGATGGAGATGCACTCACGCTATTGGAAGGAAACAAGAAAAATTGTAAAATTAGGTTCTGTTAGCATTTTGAATTTTCAGTGATATCTAAAAATATTTTTAGTAATATTCAGATATTCTTCAAATTTATCTGAGGTCATCTCCCTAACACGATAGAAATGATCAAGAAAAAGCCCCTGCTACAAATGCTGCAGATGGGTGTGGCCTGAATACATTGCACTGTTTAGCACATGGTCTAAGCCCATTGTCACAGGCATGCTTTAATAGATTTCTCATATTTTTAAAAAATATGTTCAAAGCACGGATTTTATAAAATAAAGAATCATTAATTAATTGGAATCCTTCCCATTTAAATAAAGGTAAGAGTTAATTCTAAATATGATTAGTATTTCAACATGGACATCTGTACTGCAGCTGAGGCCAGAAGCCACACCCTTCTGCAGTCTATCTGCAGAATCCATCTGTACTTAGGGGGTTGGAAGCTCAACAAGGGCTGACTCCTGCATTGCTGCATTTGCTGTGCCTAGTGCTAGCCTGTACTGTCTGCTACATTATTTAACAGAGCAAGCTCTATTTCCAGAAACTGCCTACATGATCTCATTGTGCCATTCTGCCAGTTTTCCTCCTCTGAGCCAGGCTAGGACCATATGCTTAAATTGAAATGAATTAATGAATATGCGTGAGAACAAAAGACAGCTGGACACAGTATAATTCTTCTTTGTCTGCAGCAATTTCATTACTTTTTAAAAAGTTTCCCCAGAATCTTCTCCATTGTAAAAAAACTGGAAAAATTATGAGTATCTTTAAAACAACACTTCCTAAATTAGAAACAAGTATCACATGAGAAGCTACCAAACAAAGAATAAAAGCCCAGAGAAAGGATAATGAAATATTTATTTAAAACAACAAAATAGCACCTATTTTCATTCTGAGATTTTTCTACCCATCACAGAATGTTCATACTCATCCCATTCAATGGACGTTTTCTCCTCTCTGGCCTTTATGGCTACAACTTCCATTGTCTGTCATTGTCTCTTCACTGACATATGTGGGGGCCAGGGAAGGGCGTTTCCCTGGGTCCTGAACATTGGGGTGGGGTACCCTGGCTCACACAGTGGTCTTTCTCCCTCACTGAACATACAGCCCAGACAGACATAGTCATGTCGGGATAGCCCCAGACAAGACTTTAAAGGGCTTGTCAAGTGAATTGTGATTTTGCTCCTCAAGAAAAAAATATGTCATCTACGTTTTAAATGTGAATGAAAAACCTTTTAACGCCTACAGTTCCGCAATTATGAAAGACTTTTATTAAGTCTTCTCCTGACTGAAGAGGTTTAGCAAGAGCGAACCCCGCCCAGTGGCTCCAAGGCCAGAGAAGCCAGAAACAAAACAACTCCGCCCCTGCGCCGCCTTGACGCTGGCTACCGCCGGCTACCACCGGCTCCAACAGAAACTAACCACTTTTCCCCGTTAATATATGGGTATCTTTCTAAAATGCCGGAGAACCGGCGAGGAAAACTTTTTTTCCCCTTAACCCAAGGCACCGCTTTGTCCCAGTCTTTCTCAACACCCCCACTCCTCCCAGCTATACCCACCGACCCCTGGTCTTTTGGGGCAACTCTTCTCCTGCATCCGGGGAAACACGCGAGGAAGAAAGGGGCCTCTCCGAGTCACACGAATGGTATGCACATACACGAGGGCTAAGCAGGAGAAGCCACGACCGTCTTTCCCTGCCCAAGACCCTTTCATCACCAACAGATGGGCTGCTTGCAGCTCGGAAAGGCTCGGATGACCAAAAGCCCTTTCCGCGCCGCCTTTGTTCTTCCCCACGATTCTGCCGCGCCCTGGGCGCAGTTCTTGCTGGGCTCGTGCACCCCGCACTGCGGCAGCGGCCCCCAGCTCAAGGGTTTGGGACAGACGAAGCTTAACCTCGCTAACAAAGCGTAGGACAACCCTTACCAAAGAAGTTGTAAAGGGAAAAGGGTTTCAGATTTTCCACATAGACCCGAGGCGACTGACCCCTCCCAATGGCCGCAAAGAGCCAGAAAAAACAGATTCTTACCATGGTTGCTGCTTTGCGGCTGCCAAGCGGATGACGGAGAGGAGGAAGAGAGGTTGTTGCTTCTTACAGCGCGACTCTTAAGCGGTCGATGTAAGAGAACCTGCGGCATATGGGCGGATGCAGCTCCCTATATACAACTCAGTCACCATGGGGATGGGCTGGGGCCTTTTCCTGTTGGTCCAGACCCCTCAATCTGCCCAGAGAAGCCACGACAGGAGAGTTGTGATTGGTGCAAACGACATGGGATGAGGTAATCTTTCCCCCACCCCCTTTTCCCTAGCATCCATAGACTGTTTGCATCCTTCAGACAAAGAGACCGAGTAAAAACAGTCAGCCGAGCATCCATGATGGGGTGGGGCTAGGGAGGGGTGCGAAAGGAAAGGGAGAGAGCTGGGGTTGGATGAGTTTATGTTGCTGAAACCTCAAACTACAGTTAAAACCACCAATGTAAGGTTTTCCCAACGCTTAATCGCAGAATTTGTGTTGAGATGAACTATTTAATGGAAAATTACTCCCAGATCCTCCGTCAAAGTATACTAAACTCGACCACACTCGGTGAGGATTCAACATCTCTAATGGTTTTTAAAATAGAGGAGAAGAGACGATGGTAATGATGCTTAAAATGGCTTAGGTAAATGTGCCTTTATTTTAAAAAAAAATTAAAAAGAAGGTTCAATAATAGAGCCATCCAAAATGGTTTCTCAGGTTCAAGTAATTTATTTTCAGAGCTTCTTTTGTAACCTTCCCCCAAGTAGCTAAACAAAAAGGAAAGATGGAAAGAATAACCATGCTAAGCATGGAAGCACACAAATAGTTCTGACATGGTGATAATTAAGATATAATGAACATACTGTAGTTTACAAAGAAATATTCCTTTACCAGAAATCTGTGCAATATATTTTATGTAGTGTATTGTTCCTTACAATGAATTATTTTTCCTGATAAAGAACTGAAAAAATGCAAGGACAAAGAATTGTGTTCAGAAGCTAGTACTACCTGTGCATGCAGTTATATTATGCATTGTTCTGTTTTCTGGAATGAGAAAAATAACTGAGATACCAAATAAAAAAGGAGAACTGTGCAGCGTAAAAAGATCATTTTGTAATGTTGCCTCCATCCAGAGAGAACTCTGTGATATCAGCTCAATAACTGCATTTCTTTTTTATGTATCTCATTTGAATTTGGTAAATCTGTGAGAGGCAACTGTGGGAATTGTGGCCAGTCTCACACCGTTGCTATTCAACTAGAGACTGGTGATTGCTCAATTGCCTCTTGGGACAAAAAGGCTTTGCTTTCACTCCCTAGGAAATGGATTGCAGTAACATTTTTTTTTTTCTGTTGTTGTTGCTGCTCAGAAAGGCTCCATTATCAACAATGATAGGCTATGCAGAATAAGACTTGAGACTGGGTACCTCCTGACACTGCTAATGAAATTCCAGAGGTTAAAGAGGATTGTAATGGCCATAAAGCTGAAAATTTGTATTTTCCCTTCGGTTTTCAGCAACTTATTTTTAGGGTTTGCAGCACCATTTACAGTGCCCTGTGGAGCCCATTCATTCGTGCTGCTGCTAGCAGGCAAAGCAGGGCGTGGGAGGGAGGGACTTGAGACAGCTGCTACAGGTTGTGGTGTTACAACGTGGCGGTGGAATTTACTAGCCTGCTCTCCATAGCTGTGCTTTACTTTTTCAAATTTGCTTCAGTAGTCTTCCCTAGGGGTGAAAAACCCAACATACAAATTATTTTATCTACTTCTTGCATATTTCCTAGAAAAAATAATCTTCAACATCATCTTATCTTTCTTTAGTAAATAAAAGTATGCTTCAGTAAAGAGACAGGAAAATTAAGGACAGCTTGAATGTTTCTTTCTAAACTCAGAAGTACATTTAACAAAAATAAGGATTAAATGACATAGGGAAGTATAAGGATTAATTAAGTAGCTCATTGAAAATACTTCTTTCAAAGTTTTAATAATGAAATAAATTAGACACTGCTAGACCACGGTAAAGTGTACAAATCTTTTGGGAATGAGAGGTACAGTCTTGAATTTTATTTTCTTCACAATATAAAAGAAATATGCCCAATAGTCTCAATTCTTTATGCAATTTACACTGAAGATTAAATTTTTTAAAATTCAAATTCTCACTGAGGGTTCGTGCAATTGAGTCTTTGTAATTTTATCTCAGAGCGATTCTGTTCTTTATGTAAATGAGGATTTTTTTTCTTCCCTTGGGTATAAGTAACAATAAGATCTAGGTCAGAAATAGATTATTTGAGCACTGGTAATCTTAAATATATAAATGAGAGAGCAGGGGCAATAACTAATCTGTTCTTTTTGTTCCTCATCTTATTTAATAGCTTGTTAATTATGGGAGGCAAAAAATTTTTTTTCAAGTTTACTTATTTTTACTGAAAATTTTTTTAGCTTACATCAACTATTTCACTAATGGATTCATTCTTGTCCACAGTAAGATTAGCATAAAACATTTTTCCCCTTTCATAATATTGTGGAATTTAAATGATTTATTTGTGTGTCTGTCCGTTTCCTCCATTAAAATGTGAATCCTAGTCCCTGGCAAAGTGCCTAGCATACACTAGACATATATTGATACATCTCTGTTGAATTAAGTGAACAGCTTCTCTCTGTGCGTATTTTCATGAACTATTATCAGAGTTACTAATTTAAAGGTATTTAATAACATATTTTACTTTTCTATGTAGACTAAGCATTTACTGAGTCACTGTAGTAAACCCCGGACCATTCAAATATTGTGAGAATCAGAGGTAGTAACATGGTCTCCTTTTACCAGAATCTTCCAATCTAATTGAAGAATAAAACAAGTACATGTATATAGACTTGAGAATGGTATGTGTTTGTATGTGGATGGGGAGGAACCTTGTAGACTCCATTGCATAATTTTGTGTATCATAACTTATGTAGAAAACAAAGAGTTGTCCAGTACTTTTTTTTTCTACTTCTTCACCACCTACTTATCCCTAAATTTATTCCAATTGGGATTCTGCTCCTACCATTCCTTAAAACCAAACGCCGTCCATGTTTATTGCTAAATCCACATGATGCCTTTTAGTTCTTAGTGACCTGTGGAAGCTTTGTTACAGTTGACTATTACCTCTTTTTTGAAATACCTTCTTTCCTTGGCCTTAAAAACTCTACATTTTCTGGGTTTCCCTCCTGCATTTTTTTCTCAGTCTATGTTGGGTTTTCCTCCTCTCCTAATCTTTAAATGTTGAAGTTTCTGAAGGTTCAGTCCTAGACCTTTTCCTCATTTTATTCTATGCGATCTCATCTACTTTAGTGGATGATAAGTGCATTCACTCCCAAGGCTGAAGGTCCTTTCTATATGCCAGTGATGTCTTGACATTTCTTCTTAGATCCAGATCATATAGTAAACTTTCAATCTCTTGCTGGATTTCTCTCAGGTATCCCAAATTGAACTAGTATCTTCACACAAACATGCACTTCCTACAAGTTTTCTTGCTCAGTAAATGGGGCAGCATCAACCTGGTTTCTCACATCAGAAATGAGAATTACTTTTAACATCTGTCCTTTCTTTTCTGACTACCATAGAGTCTGTCACTAAATCCTATTAAATCTACCTCCTAAATATTTCTCAAATTTTACTCTTTTCTTTCCACCTCTACTGCCTCAGCTCTAGTAAGTACACCATCTCTAGTCTGGAAAACCTCAGTGCCCTCCTAGATTTCCTCTATATTCATTCCTACCCCTGCTCAGTCCAGTCTCCCCACACAGCCAGTGATCTCATTATAATATATATCACATATCTTGTCACATGATATAGATCATGTCACTAGGCTGTGGAAATCAGATCAATGCCTGTTTGTTTTAAGATAAAGATACCAGACTTCTGCCAAGATGGAGGCATAAGTAGATAGACTTATAGAGGCATAAGTAAAAGAAGAAGACCAAGAAATTGAAAACTTATTTGAAAAAATAATGAAGGAAAACTTCTCCAATCTGGTGAAGGAAATGGACTTCCAGGAAGTCCAGTAAGCTCAGAGAATCCCAAAGAAATTGAACCCAAGGAGGAACACACCAAGACACATCATAATTAAATTACCCAAGATTAAAGATAAAGAGAGAATCTTAAAAGCAGCAAGAGAAAAGGAGAGAGCTGCCTACAAGGAAGTTCCCATAATACTATTAGCTGATTTCTCCAAAGAAACCTTGTAGGCAAGAAGGGGCTGGAAAGAAGTATTCAAAGTCATGAAAGGCAAGGACCTATATCCAAGATTACTCTGTCCAGCAAAGCTATCATTTAGAATGGAAGGGCAGATAAAGTGCTTCCCAGATAAGGTAAAGCTGAAGGAGTTCATCATCACCAAGCCCTTATTAGATGAAATGTTAAAGAGACTTAACCTAAGAAAAAGAAGGTCAAAACTATGAACAGTAAAATACCAACAAACTCACAACTATCAACAACTGAAACTAAAAAAACAAAAACCAAACAAACTGAGCAAACGACTAGAGCAGGAACAGAATCACAGAAATGGAGATCACATGGAGGGTTATCAGTGGGAAGGGGGAGGGGGGACAATGGGGAAAAAGGAACAGGGAATAAGTAGCATAAATGGTAAGTACAAAATAGACAGGGGGAGGTTAAGAATAGTGTAGGATATGGAGAAACCAAAGAACTTATATGTATGACCTGTGGACATGAACTAAGGGAGTAATGTGGGTGGGAGGGGTCTTGCAGGGTGGAGGGGGATAAAGGGGAGAAAAAAATGGAACCACTGTAATAACACAATCAATAAAATATACTTAAAAATAATTTAGTCAGGCAAAGATAATCAGTGGATGAAAATTCAGATAAAATATTGATGAGGATATTTTAAACAGAAAGATTAGGCTATTACCATCTGAACTTACTGATTAATGTTAGCATCACTAAAAGTGGACAACCAGACCTTGTGAACCTATGATGTAATCCACTAGGAAGTACATGGCATCATTTATGAAGTGATGAAGAAACAACTGTGCTGAATCTAATCAAATCTTTGGAGCCTTTAGAGACTCTTAACTTCCATTTATAGGAAATGGAGGGGACAGATGAACAAGACACGTGTCGAGTGAGAACAAGACATCACAAGGAGTCAACAGACAAATGCAGAGTGTGGAACATTGTACAGGACAAAATATCTTGTTTCTGCAACAAGTCAGTGGTGGAGTGGGGTTAAAAAGGCAAGAAAGGGGGACTGCTCCGATTAGAAGAGATTTTGTCAACTACCAAAATATAACAGTGGATGTTGTTTGGACCCGGATTCAAACAAAATGTAAATGTAAAGCATTTTGGAGATAATCAGGGAAATTTTAATATGGAGTGGTTATTAAATAATACCAATAAATTGTTATTTTTTATTAAGTGGTAATGGTAGTATGATCATGTAAGAAAATTTTTATAATTCTTATGCATGCAGAAATATGGTGGATTAAATGAAATAAGAAATAATATTTGCTTTAAAATACCTCAGCAAAGAAAAATGGGAAAAGTAATAGATAAAAGATTGTCGCAAAAATTTGGCAGTTGTTGAATTTTAATGATGGGTATATGCAGTTTATCATACTGTTTTCTCTTTTTCAGTATGTTTGAAAATTTCTTAATACATTTTTAAAGGATATAGAAAGAGGAAATTGTGGGTGCTAAAGACCAGTTTTATCTTCTTCACAATTCTGTACTGCCTTGAATCGAAAGCTGCCCTGGCTGGTGTGGCTCAGTGGATTGGTCTATGAACCGAAGGGTTGCTGGTTCGATTCCCAGTCAGGGCACGTGCCTGGGTTGTGGGCCAGGTCCCCAGTAGGGGGCACGAAAGAGGCAACCACAACTGATGTTTCTCTCCCTCTTTTTCTCCCTCCCTTCCCCTCTCTCTATAAATAAATAAAATCTTAAAAAAATTTTTTTTTAAAGGAAGTTATAGAAATTTCAAAGGAAGAAAAAAGTCCTTGTATTATAACCTATGGTTTACCATGGAAGCCTGCATTAGGAATGGTGGCTTTTAACTGAATGGGTTGGGAGTAGAACGAGTACTTTAAATAGGGAAAATAATATTAGCCAAGGCATAGTATGATGATAATCTGGTGCCTAAGGAAGGCAAAGGAAGGTAAAGGAAGGCAAAGAAATTGACTTGACGTGGGCATGCAAAGGAATTGTGGGTGATGTGTTATATGGGGAGAGAGGAGCTAGTCAGTGAAGTGTTTTGAACTCCAGTCTGAAAGAGTTTGGGCTTGAGTCCACAGACAGTGTAAAGCCTTTATAATTTTTTTTTTTAAAGAGTAGAGGGAAAGGAACAGCATTTTCATAAAATTAATCTGACAGGTAAGTGGAACAGGGAAGGAGATTGGAGATAAGGGGACAAATAAGGAGGTTATTGAAATAACCTAAGCAGAAGGTGTCAGACCATAGAAATTACAGTGGGAATGGATTGAAAGGGATAATAGAAGAGACCACACAAAGGAAGAATCCAGTAGTGATTGTTTGGACATGAGGTGAAAAAGAAAGAATCAAAATTAACCCATAAAGTTTTGAACCTGGAGAGCTACGAGAATGAAAAGGTAGTGGTGCTCTTTACTGAAATAGGGACATTGAGAGGGATGCAAGTCTGAGCAGGAAATGTGATTGTGTATATGTCGTAAGGAGGGTGTTGAGGTCAGGACCAATCAGTGATGTAATCTCACAAGTTGAAGGTTACACTGTGTGAGATGATAGAGAAATTAATGGCAGAAGTCGTGGAGGCCACTGGGAATCCGAGATTGACATTGCACATAGAAAGGTCAGGATTAGAGGGAGAGGAGGTGTATATTTAGAACCTAATGACAACAGCATTAAGCATTGGCGGTATGGTATGAGAACAGAATTCTCCAAGTAACCCAGAATTTCAAGTTATGCCACTGACTGGGAAACATGATTTAGGTATAATCGTGTTTACCAAGTGGGAAGGCTTTCTTTCTTTTTTATTCTTCATTTTGAAAACTTGTTATTGAAGGATAACATACGCACATAAATTTTCACCAATCAATAATGTACAATTTGATGAATTTTTTTGCAAACTTAACATTATTGCTAATGTAACCAGCATGCAGATCACGAAACAGAACAGTATCACTACCTGAGAGAGCGCTCCCTTGTTTTCCTACCCCTGCACTTAAAAGGTAATGCCCACTAAATTCTAGCACAGTCAGTTTTGCATGTTATTGAATTTCATATAAATGGAACAGACTCTTTTATATATGGCTTCTTTCAATATAATGTTTGTGAAATTTACTCATATCATTGAGTGTAATTGTAAATTGTTCTCATTGCTTTGTAGTACCCCGTTGTATGAATATACCATAATTTATCTACTTCAGTGTTAATGGATATTTGCATTGTTTCCAGCATTCTTGTACATGTGTTTGAGTGAACATATTTACAAATTTCTTTTGTGTGTATTTCTTTTTATGTAATCTTCACCTGAAGATACGTTTGGTGATTTAGTGAGAGAGGAAGGGACAGAGGGAGGGAAGGAGGGAAGAGAGAGAGAGAGAGACACACACACACACACACACACACACACACACACACACCAATGTGAGAGAGAAACAGATAAATTCCCCCTGTACATGCCCCAACTGGGGATTGAACCACAAGCTGAGTATTGCCCTGACTGGGGATCAAACCCACAACCCTTTGGTGCATGGGGTGACACTCCGACCAACTGAGCCCAGGCCTGCTGTATGTATTTCTGCTGCTATGTATCTAGAAGTGGAATTGTGGGGTAATAAAGCATGTATATGTTCAGCTTTAATAGAAAAACTGCAAGTTTTTCCAGAGTGGTTATAACTACAATGCACACTCCCACCAGCAGTGTAGGAGAGTTCTGGTTATTCCTCATCCTCCTTCATTGTAACCATTCAGGAGAGTTTATAGTAATATTTATCACATTGTGACTTTAATTTGTTAGCTAATAAGGTTGACACTCTTTGCTTTGTTCATTGTCTATTTGGATATATCCTCTTTAGTAAAATGCCTGTTCAAGTCTTTCTCATATTTTCTCATGGGTTGCCTGTCTTTATCTTAGGAATTGGTAGGAGTACATTATGTATTACGAATAAGAGTCTTTTGTTGCATTTGAAGATTAAAAAAACATTCTTCCACTCTAGCTTGCCTTTTTACTCTCTCAGTGGTGTCATTTGATGAACAGAAGTTCTGAATGTTAATGTAGTTCAGTTTATCATTTTTTCTTTATTGTTAAAATTTTTGAGTTACAATTTTAAAATCTTTGCCTTCCCACAAACGTCATGAACACGTTCTCCTAAAGGGCTTATTTTTTCCAAAGGATTTATTAGCATTTTATATTTTGTTGCATAATGCATATGGGAATTGATATTTTTGTGTGTGTTCGGTGTGATGTAGGGATCAAGATTTATTTTTTCCTCATATGGAAATCCAGTTGACCAAGCACTGCTTATTTAGAAGACCATCCTCTCCCCAATGGAATGCTGTGACACTTTTCTCATAAATCAAAGTAACTTCTCTCTTTCTAGCTCATACATATTGCAACTTTATTACTTTAAACATGATTATATTCTTTTTTAAAGCCAAATATTTAACTCATATGGATGATCAACTTATATGTTTCAAACATTTGTTTATTTGTTTCTTCTTTGTGGAAACAAATATTAATTGCCTAATAAGGTGCATATATTGGGCCAGGCATAGTCTAGGGTATTAATAAGTATTTGTTTGACTAAGATTTTAATGGAGGTAATACATTCTGATAAGTTCCAGGGGAGAGGCATGGCATGATCCTGATCAAAGAGATACGTATTACCTATAACTTCCAGGTCTTTGTGGGATGTTGTGGTGTAGAGAATGCAGGAAGACTTTCTGGAAGAGGTGATACTTGGGACTGTCTTGAAACATAGATAGGAGTAGTGGGTACAAATGGGAAAGAGCATGCATATACAAACACATAGACAACTGAGTGAGTTTCAGAAACGGGAGGTGGTTTGTTTCATAAAGTGTTAGAAAAGGGAACTGGGAAGTGATGAGACTGGAGGATTATGCAAAGAGTCAATTATGAAAGGACCTTATTCCAAACTCAATGAGAGCCATTAAAAGAAAGAGGAATAATGAACTTTGCATTTCACAAAGATCATCTGACTGCTGTCTGTGTGCAAAGAAAATAGAATAGATTTGGGGATGGGGGACCATAAGGCAGGGAGACTGGTTAGAAGATTGTTGGTTAATATGATGAGACTGATTAAAGGAAGTTGTAATGGCAATGAAAAGTAGACATACTGGGGAAATATTTGGAAGGTTGGATCTAGAGGAGCTGGTGATATGTAGGAATGAGGAGCAGTAAAGAGTAAAGGATGGGGTTACCAGCTCTAGAGTCAGGCAAACCTGGGTTCAGTTCTTTTTGTCACAATTTATAGAGATTGAAAGACTGTTAAGGCTTTAAAGAATGGACCACACAGTTTGAGAGGGAAGGCAAGGAAACTACTTAGGAGGCTATTTCAGTCATCTAAGCTTCATGATGAGGGCACAAGGCTAACAGAAGAAATGGACTGGAAGGAAAGAGATGGATTTAGGGGGATATTTAGGAGATCAATATACCAGATTCAGGAACAGACTTAATAAATTAAAACCACTAAAAGACTGCAAGAAAAGGAAGTGTCAGAAAAGGAAACAGAAAGACTGGCTAAAGAAGGAGGAGGAAAAGCAGAAACCACTGATGTCACAGAAACAAAGGAAGGACAGTGTCCAAATAGAGTTCTGAGTAATATCAACTAGCTCAGAGGGGTTTTTAATAAGGACAGAAGAATGTTCATTGGAGTTAGAGAAAAGCAAATAAGTATACAGCATGGGCTTGATACGAAAAAGGCATAAACTTGTTTCCTGATCCAGAGGAATTCAAGATTCAAGGATGGAAACTTATTAACAAAATATTGTACTGAGTGCTGTGAGAGCAAGGTTCATGCAGGAGCTGCCGGACACAAAGAATTGGGTTACACTTCCCAACTTTCATCCCACTGTGGTGTTCATTGTCTCATGACATATCAGTGTCTCTGCGTCCTTTGTGAAATGACCATATCTATCCACCTCACACTGCCTTCCCCACGCATGTTTGGGTATAAAAGGATAATTCAAGCAAGCAGGTTTTCCTTAAATTCTCTAAGAAAAACACACCTCAAACTCTAAATTTAAACAGGGGGATGGATATGGTTATGCTGACATGCTGAATTTACATTTATATTTATTAGAGTTCAATACTGATCCATGTGTTGAATGAATTGGTACTCACTATATATGGCTTTTAAAGACTATCTGCTGCATTCACATTGGCCAAATTCCAACATTAACAATTTAGGTAAGAGTATGACCCACATCTGAATTCAGAACTTTATTTAAAGCTTAATATTATTTTTCTCAAACTCTGGTCAACACAATGCAATGTTACTAAATAATGGTTTTGGTATTTTTTTACTAGCAATGGTAAGAATTATCTGTGGTGATTTTCATAACTTGAGTTTCATCTATTTTAGGGAGGACTTTTATGTGTATAGCAGAGATAAATATTAATGAATTTCTGTTCCAGAAATAAGACATAAAACAATACAATTAACACCTGTACTCTGTAATATTAATGTATGTATACGTGTATGTGTGTATATACACACACACACACAACACACACGCACACACATATATCTGGTATTGTAATAAAATGCTTTGAGGTTACTCATTGATGTTTAGTAATTTACTGAACCACTCTTTTTAACAAAGTATTTATGTCCTGAGCTACACATTTTAATTTGTAATTTTGCTCTGGGGAAGTGGTTTACCCAAGCCTACTGATGAAATCTGACATTCAGAAAAAGGAATAAAACTTGAAGAGGCTCAGAAGCATCCTGAGAGGAAAAGAAAGAGAAGGAAGTGGAAAAAACTGTGGGTAATCTCAGTTTTCCATGAAACACAGTTTATAATTTGGGCGCATTTTATTAACTCATACTACACACACAAGAATGCACCCTGAACCACCTCTGTCCTGCCCCTTCCTTTCTCCCCAAAGCAGATGGAAATTAGGTGGCAGCTGGGAAGGTTGCCATGGTGCACTGGCTACTGGGTTTTAATAGTAATCAAAAGAAGCTCCAGAGTCCCCTCCCCCAAGCATCCAAATGCGTGTTTCTCTTTTTTCTCTTGAATCCTTGTCTTGATTAATTCCATGTTATAGATAACCAGACTGAGACTATTTACTAGTGAACAACAAAAACAAAATTATTATTTCCTAAAGTGTTTATAGATGTATTGTTATTATTAGAAATAAAATATTGAGGAATTATAACTGGCCCAGTTTTATGTAGAGCTAGCCATACAAAAAGTAAGAATTTATTTTTAAAATGTTTTATGCAACATTCCCCCAACTTCAAGACACATTTTATACTGATTTTATCCCCCTCGATGACCTGTAGGCATCTCAAATTGAATATATCCAAATGGAATTAGTTACTTTTCTCCATTACCCTCTTTACTGTTCTATAATCGAAATTATTCTGTCTTCTCCTATCAGTTCATTGTTGCCATCTTTCTAGTCCAGTCAGCTAGATTAAAATAATAATAACCTCATATAATACTATGTGTCAGGCATTGTTCCTAAGCACTTCATGTATATTAACTCATTTAAGTTAATCCCAACTGATCACTAAATTCTGTCAATTATATTTTAAAATTGTCTTAACAAATTTTTGCAGAATGAACAAATGACTAATCTTCTAAAGGTTGACCAATTTTATTATCCAAAGAGCCTAGTTCAAGGGGAGGATGTGGCACAATATTTAGTACTTGATCTTTGAAGCTTCGTGTTTAAACATTATATGTATAAACCCAAGTGCCAAAATAGTAAAAGATAACCCTTATAGCATGTTGGAATCATCTCTACACCAGGTGTTTTCTACATGTGCTGAAGTAACTAGGGTGCTAGTTAAAAATACTGATTTCTAGTTCCTGCAACAAAGCATCTGATTTAGGAGATTTAATTCTCTTATGAATACTAAGTAGAATTCTCTTAGAATTAATTTACCATTTTGGAACTAAAGAGTTTTAATGCTTTTGGATGGTGTGATTCAGCTGTTTCTAAATTCTGATAACTCCTGGATAAGTTGACAGAGAATTACTCTCCAGACAGTTGTAATCTTGAAACACACAACTCCCAATGATGCCCAGCCTAAAAAGATGTTTTAGGAAACATTTCTCCATCTTCCTCTAGATTTAAAAATTTAACTATGCATGTGCAGAAGAGAGGAAAGTTTGCGTTTTTCTTCATCTGTCCAGCCTAAAAGATCATTTAGGAAATATTTCTCCATTCCCCTTAAACACTGATTATGCGCATGTTGAAGAGAAAGGATTAGAAAAGGCTGTGGGGTTTCCTTCATCCACTTTTAAGAACAGTAGTCTGTTATTCTGGTTCACAGCTTATAAGAGATGTAGAGGTTTATTCAAGATATCATGGCCTGAAATAAGTCCCCTCTGTGGTAAGATTGTCTCCGAATTTAGTGTATTTTGATAAATAAGTTCCACTAGTAATTTTTAAAATGATTTCAGTATTTTTAGATATGTAAGAGAGACTTTACTCTCACCTCTCATGTTGCTAAGCAACGTATCATACAGTTGCTAGGAAACAGACTCACAAGCTTGGGGGTATTTCAGTTTTTCCTTATCACCTTGCATACCACATGACTATACCGTAGAGTGTTTTTACAGCCTTACAGAGAAAAGACAAAAGTTAATGGCAAGTAGAAAAGATGAGGAAAAAGAGACAAGGGTGGGGAAATAGAATGAGGAAAATAGCAAAGTATTTGAGGAGTGTGAGGTTGGCAGAATAAAGCTATTATGCAATTTCCTTGCCTGAGTCATGGAAAAACCTTAAATTGCCAGTGCTCTAAATTCTGTATGCTTTTACTGTGTTTTTTTTTAAATTAGAGAATAAACTTGGAGAGGAGGATTTTTCACATAGTATTCCTGAATATTTTCAGAAGGGTGGAACTCAGTTGTAACTCTTACAGAAGACTAATGATTACAAACACATTAAACAAGTCATACATTATTTAAAATTCCAAATTCAGGTATACAGCACTATTTCCTTTTATTTCTCCCTCAAAAGAATAAACAGGGACAGCACTAAGAGGGAGGTTAGAATGTAAGTGTTCTTGGCTCCTGGGCTGTATGTATTTCTGAACAAAAATTTAAAAATCCAATATGAAAGGGGGAAAGAAGAAGCTGTTGTCCTCTACCTGGAGGACTCTGTTATATCTGAAATAAGAAACCAGGCTCCTCCAGGTTTCATTGTGAGCATGTGAAAGGTTGAGTCTTTGTGTCTCCCGGGCATTTACTGTTGCTGGCAACCAGGAAGCTGCCTAGCGATTGTCGCTAGGTCCTCAGTGCCTCTGTTTGCCTGAAACCTTAATCAGTGCCAGAAACTCCAGAGATAAAAATCGTTGCAGAGAATTCAGCGTCTGTTATCCTCAATGGTCCTACTGCGAACAGTCCATCTTGTGTTCAGTGAAAATCAGTGTAAAATGGAGACTTCACACAAAGAGTTCATCCTCAGCTTCCTCTTCATGAATGCCAGTTCTCTCAGTACAGAGGACTGAGAGGATGCTGGGGGATGGTTTAATTAAAATAAGGTTTATATTTTGGTGTCACCAGTTTTATTTTAAATTTTTATTTATTGATTTGAGAGAGAGAGAGAGAGAGTCAGTCTTGTTGTTCCACCTATTTGTGCGTTCATTGGTTGATTTTTGTATGTGCCCAGACCGGGGACAGTGCTCTAACCAACTGAGCTGCCTGGCCAGGCTCACCAGCTTTAACTAACATATTAACAGACCGAAACAAGGAATACCAAGAAAACAATTTTTGTCAGACTTAGATGACTTCCAGTTCTGAAGGCAGGAAAGACCTGTCGACATTTGCTGACAGCTTGAGATTGCCTTAGTGACCACAGAAGCCACGCATGGTACAAATGATGGTACCATTTCAGATAAGAGTCTGGAAGGCTTTGTTAAAGATTCATGCCAGGACCATCCCAAGAAATAACTGACATCATTTCTTGAAATTAAACGTTTGTTTGTAGATGAACCTCACAAGTACAGACCACTTAAGCCATCTTGTGTAAATGCAGACTTTAAATTATTTTCTTTTTCCCTTCCATCTTTCCTTCTTTCCTCCTTTCTTCCCCCCTCCTCCCCTCACCCTCTCCCCGCCTTCCCTCCTTTCCTTTCCCCACCAGAAGACATGCTCATTGATTCTAGAGTGAGGGGAAGAAGGAAGGGAGAAAGAGAGGGAGAGAAACACTGACGGGAGAGAGAAACATTAATCGATTGATCACCTCTCCTGTGTGTGCTGACCAGGAACTGAACCGCAACCTAGGCATGTGCCCTGACTGGGAATCAAACCTGACGGCTTTTGGATTACAGAACAACACTCCAAAGAACGGGGCTACACCAGCCAGGGCTAAGTTTTGTTTCTCACCTATCTGCAGATTTAGATAGTTACAGCTCTGAATTTACCTGGGAACAATTACAAATTTCAGCTAATATTAAGTAAAGATTGGTGCCGAAATGACATAAATATCTACTTATATTAGGTGGCTGGCCTCTAAAAGTGGGTCTAATCCTGGCCAGTGTGGATCAGTTGGTTGGAATGTTATCCCGTAAGCTGAAAGTTCACGAGTTCGATTTCTGGTCAGGGATCATGCCTAGGCAGCAGGTTCAGTCCCAGCTGGGGTGCGCATGCCAGAGGCAACCTGTTGATGTTTCTCTCTCACGTTGATGTTTCTCTCTCCCCTCTCTCCTTTCCTTCCTCTCTCCCTAGAATCAATGAGCATGTCCTCAGGTGAGGATAAACAAAGAAACACACAAACAAACAAGCAAAATTTCTCCTTAACAAACAGTTCACTTTCCTTGCAATACAAATAAAAACTGAACAAAATTATTTTAAAAATATAAATGAAAATTTAAAGTCAGTATTAATATTTATTGTGATTATTACTAATTTTTGAGCACCTAAACAAGGCAAAGTACT
Organism: Mormoops blainvillei; assembly: GCA_004026545.1. Classification (NCBI taxonomy): domain Eukaryota; kingdom Metazoa; phylum Chordata; class Mammalia; order Chiroptera; family Mormoopidae; genus Mormoops; species Mormoops blainvillei. The sequence continues at coordinate 18,193 of PVJD01013215.1, forward strand.
GTATTATCCAATTTAATCCTCAAAATGATTCTAGGAAGTAGATACAATTATATTTACTTTTTCCTCAGTTGAGAAAACTGGTTCAGAGACTCAGAGGAGTTAAATAATATGCCCAAGATCTCCCAGAGCTAATAAGTGGCAAAATGAAAATTCAAACATGGATCTACCTGGCTCCAGTGTTTGACTCTGAACCACTACTCTGTATATTCTGTTTAAAAGAGAATGCTTTTTATATGAGAACAAATTGTGTAGTACATCATTGTGTTAAGGTAAAGAGCACAGGTTGTGGAGTCCCTCTGTCCCCTTATAGGATAGTTGAGACTCAGAATGTCTGCTCCCCCTGGCGCTGGCTTTGCCATGAAGGCCCTACTAGGACAATCCTCCAGAACCCTGCGAATCACCATCCTTGCATTCCCCCAAATCTAGATTATTCAGTATGTAATAACATGCTCTGGGGTCTTCAGATGGATGGTTCTCATTGGGCTCTGCAATCCCCGTCCAATTAACTGATAGTTATTTTTCAATGTGAGGCAAAGGCTTTCCCCTAGAGGCTGAACACTAAAGGCCGCATATTGTATGATTATATTTACTTAAAAATGTCCAGAATAAAAAAACCCCCATAGAGACATAAGGTAGATTAGTGGTTGCCTGGGGCTGGTAGGGAGGCAGGGTATAGGAAGGGATTGAGGAAAATGGGGAACGACTGCTAATAGATTCAGAATTTCTTTGTGGGGTGATGAAAATCTAAAATTGGTTGTGGTGATGGTCACACAACTCTGTGAATAAACTTAAAACCATTAAATTTGCATTTTTAATCGGTGAACTGTATGGTATGTTAATTATATCTAAATAAAGCTTAAGCCCTGGCTGGTGTGGTTTAGTGGATTGAGCGCTGGCCTACGAACCAAAGGGTCACTGGTTTGATTCCCAGTCAAGGCACATGCCTTGCAGGCCAGGTCCCCTGTTGGGGGTGCATAAGAAGCAACCACACATTGATGTTTCTCTCCCTCTCTTTCTCCCCCTCTCTTTCTCCCTCCCTTCTCCTCTCTCTAAAAAAATAAATAAGATCTTTAAAAAATAAGAAAACAAATAAAGCTTTAAAAAAAAGATTATAACCATAAAATAAAATTACATCCTGGTTTTGTTCATTGAACAGGCCTAGCAATAATTACATCCCAGTAGCAAAAACCTCCCTTAGCCCCAAGATTGTGAGTTTTAAAAACTATTCCCATCATGAAATGGGCAAACTTGTTGAGTCTTCAAAAAAAAATTCACTGAAGCCGAGTGCAACCTCTCACAACAGTGCCAGCTGGTACACTGATACATATGGGTTCCTAGAACACTCACCTAGTGGGGGAAGCCAGTAGTACCCAGGTCCCGCCCTCCAGAAGATAATTCCATTTTGGGGGAGTTCCCCCTTCTAAAACTATTTTGTGTTTCTAATAACATTCTCTAATAAAAGGAACCAGGGCTCTTTGGAGAAATGGATTATTCTAGAACTAGGGCGATAAACATACTAGATGATACTGGAGCATCTTTTAATGCCAGAAAGTAATGAAGTACTGAAAAAAAAAACTACCTCGCAATAATGGGGATATGTCAAAGAGACACAGGAGTCAACTGAAGGAATCCAATGGCCAAAGTTGGAGCAGTTTGAGCAATCAACAAGTAAAGTAGTACTGGATTAAAACCCAGGATATAAAATAAATATCCGTACATACTGATATAAGTAAATAATTGAATAAATACATAGAGGGAGACTAGGAGACAAAGCTACTATGCACAAAAATTTCAAATCATTTATGCAGTCATTGTACTCCCCACTTAAGGAGGTGGAGCATAATTTACCAATCTGTAAGCGTGGGTTATGCCTAATAACTTCTTTACAAAGAGAAGAGAAGAGTGAGTTTACAGTGGAAAAACCTGACAAGCATTACCTCAGCCAAATGATCAAGGTTAATTAACATCATCAGTGATAAGTCATGTTGACACTATGTACCCCTGATATGATGTGATGAGAATTGCACTTTTCCTCTATGGTCCTCCTCCCAAACCCCATAACCCTCCATCAGTCATGAGCAAAAAACATCAGACAAATCTTAGTTGATAGACAGTCTACAAAATAGCTGACCAGACTCCTCAAAACTACCAAGGTCATCACGAACAAGGAAAGTCTGAGAAATTGTCACAGCTCAGAGAAGCCTGAAGAGACGTGATGACTAAACGTAATGTAGTATCATGGATGGGATCCTGGAACAGCAAAAGACATTGGGTAAAACTAAGGAAATCTGAATAAAGTATGGACTTCAGTTAATAATAATGTAGCAATATTGCTTCATTAATTGTGATAAAAACATCATAGTAATTTAATATGCTAATAATGGGGAAAACTGGGTGTGGGGTGTATGAGATTTCTCTGTACCATCTTCATATTTTTTCTAGAAATCTAAAACTTCTGCAACAAAAAGTTTATTTTTAAAAATGCGTTGTACTAAAAAAGAAATCAGGGCTTCTTGATGAAGTGGCTAATTGCTGGTCTGGAGCATAAAATGTACAAGATAAGCCTGAGACATCTTGTTATTCCAGAAAGCAAGAAGTTCTCAAAAAAAATTGTGGGATTGTGTCACAAGGACACAGAAGCTAACACGAAGAGGCCCCTATCAGTCAAAAACAGAACATGATAAGCCTTCAAAAGAACAATTACTGCAATTGATTGAAACATAGTAATCATATTTCTAAAATAATGATTTTTTTTTTTACCAAAAAACACATATTATTATTCCCCCTCGCAAAAGCAAGTGGCTGTATTACAGGAACGAAACCAAATCAAAGACATGAAAAGAAAAAGTCACCACTTATACTGAAACATAACAGTGATAAGAATTCAAGTATTCTGTAGGATTATTACCAGCATAATAAAAATATTTCCACCTGAATCTTTTAAATCTAAAAGTGATCACATTAAAAACCTGAGGTTACAAGGGACTACAGCATGAACCAGAACTTCGTTTTCCTTCTAAGACCCTAGCGGAAAAGGAATTTGAATGAGTTCCATTTGAAAAAAAACAGCAGGAAATAGGAAAAAGCCTGGCCATTGTGAAAAGGCACTGGGGTCTTTCTGGAGGCAAATACAATGGAACTAAACTCCAGAAGGAACAAGTTCATTTCTACTCCAACAGTCCTGAACAAGTACACAAAAGAACAAGGTCTCCTTGGTTCCAGTACTCTGATAGTGACTGGGCCACCTGGTTAGGGAAAACAGCCAAGGGTTTGAAGCAAATCTTAATTGTGTTTTATTTGTTTTTGAAATCTGATATTAAGGAAGAAAATTCTAAGGTGTTTTACAAACACCTACCTATACTCTTTCATTTGTAAAGCTTTATAAAACATATAGAAAAGATACCCCGAAGATGTTCCACTTCGCATTCTAAATAAAACTACCACTTGAAACTATGAAGTGAAGAGGCCAGGTGCTTTGGAAATTGAGCTCTATCAGAAATACCTTTTCTATACTAATGGAAGGACACAGAGGGCAGGCGAGGAGGACCAGAAGAAAAAACCAAGAACTCTTGAGTCACTCATCAGCAGGGCTAGAAATGGGTTCAAATTAAGGCATTTTTGTGGCTCTTTCGCTGGAATAACATTCCACCCTCAGCCCAAGAACCCCGATCTGCAAAGCATGATGTTCTGATTGCTAAATGAGTTCCTGGATACCCTCAACATCTCCCTGACAGCCTTGTGATAGATGGAATGTGAGATCTCAGAAAGAGAGGGAGAAAGTATGAGGCCACTGGTCTGGCCCCACTTGTCAGATCCCATCCCAAACCAAAAGTGCCTCTTCTCTGAATTCCACTTGCCTGGGCTACTGCAAGAGGTACTGTGGGGACCTGTACCCCAGCCATAATAACCAAGTTCCATGAGCTAAAAAGTTCACCACTGTCTATTAACCTTTTTTTTTTCTTTTAAACTTTTCTTTTATTTTTTTTAAGAGGGAGGAAGAGAATGCATACAAGCAGTGAATAGTGGGCTAGATTCACTGGGTGACTATTGCCCTTGGCCCCTAAAACTTTCCTGGCTAGTCCCAGGAATTAAGGAATGTCTCCCCTACTGTCAGCCCTGAAGCTCACACTGCCTTCAGAAAAAAACATCCGCCCCAATTCAGCAAAATGTCTGCATAGAAAGCCAGAACCTGTGAGTCTGGGGAGGCAGTGATCTGTGCTAATGCCTGTGCCCTCCCTGCCCAAGTACTAAAGGGATATGTTCTGCCAGGCAGGGTGGAGGCCCTCGCAAGTCCCTCACTAGGGATAAAAATCAATGGAGTCTCTTTCCCCATTTTGAATTTTGGTACATCTGTGTCTGGCAAAAACCTCATGAAGCTTCACCATCAGCACCACTCTTAGCTCAGATAAGCAGAAATAAGGTCACTTATACTGCCTTAAAGTTTGTCCCCGCTGGCTATCCCCTCTGCCCATCACCATGTTTTGGTTCCTGTTAACTTTGAATGCTCTCCTTTAAAGCAATAATGACTAAAGTAAAGTAATATAAAATAATGATTTCATAATGAGATTTTACAAGAAAGAACAAAAAAAATTTGTCACTATATTCTGAAAATAGGCAACTTAAAGGGAAAGAACTAAATTTTATCCCATCTTTTCCATATGAACTATGTTTCAGAAAACCAATAGTACGTTTTTACAAAATAATTTTAGCTAATGTAAAAAAAAAGTATAGAATTAGAAAATCACTACTTTGCAACTCAATGTTAAATCATTGATTTAGGCAAAGATCATCAAAGGATGACACCATTGCAAGAAAGATTGGTAGGATATTTTAAGATGGAAGGCTTAGGCTGTCACAACCTGGCCCAAATTCTTGATTTGTTTATTTTGATTTTAGTTGTTCAGCAAGACAATGGCATGAGGATAAAAGGGAAAAGAAATTGCTTTAGATTAAGACATGAGACATAACAATCTGCCCCCCTTGTTTGGATCCTAATTAAAACAAACCAATTCTAAAAATAATTTTTTAGATAATCCAAAAAATCTGAATATGGACCAAAAAATTGTTGTTTATTTATTAGGTAAGATAATGTAATCGAGGTTATGTAAGAAAATGTCTCTATTTGTTAGAGAGGGATACTGAAGTATGTAGGGTTGAAATGATATTAAAATAATATCTACTTTAAAATAATAAATCAAAAAAGAGAGAAATGTCACAAAAAATCAATAACCTCAACAATATTAAGAAAGAAGAACAAATTTGGAGCTATCACATTACCTGATATAAAACTATACTACAAGGCAATAATAATCAAAATGGTGTAGTTCTGGCATAAAAACAAGCATATAGATCAATGGAACAGACTAGAGAGTCCAGAAATAAACCCACATCTATATGGTCAATTACTACTTGAAAGAAGGAGGCAACAACATACAATAGGGTAAAGACAGTGTATTAAATAAATGGGGCTAGGAAAATTGTACAGATACATGCAAAACAATGAAAACTAGGCCACCTCCTTTCACTTTACACAAGAATAAATTCAAAATGGATTAAAGACATAAATGTTAGACTCGAAGCTGTAAAAATCCTAGAAAAAAACAAAGGCAGTAAGATCTCAGACATTTCTCATAGCAATATTTTTTCTGATATATCTCCTCAGGCAAGGGAAACAAAAGAAAAAAATAAACAAATGGGATTACATCAAACTAAAAAGTTTTTGCACAGCAAAGGAAACCGTAAAAAAAAATGAAGAGGCAACCTAATAAATAGGAGAATATATTCACCAATGATACATCTGATAAGGGGTTAATATCCAAAATTTTTAAAGAACTCTTACTACTCAACACCAAAAAAGCAAACAATCAAATTAAAAAATGGGCAGAAGATCTGAATAAAATACTTCTTCAAAGAGGACATACGGATGGCCAATAGACATATGAAATGCAAGTTAAAACCACAATGAGATATTACCTCACACCTGTTAGAATGGCTATCATCAGTAAATCCACAAATGACAAGTGTTGGTGAGGATGTGGAGAAAAAAACTCTACTGCACTGTTGATAGGAATCCAGATTGGTGCAGCAACTATGGAAAATAGCATGGAGTTTCCTCAAAAGATTAATAATGAACCTGTGTTATAATCCAGTTATTCCACTTCTGGGGATTTATCTGAAGAAATCCAAAATGCTAATTTGAAAGAATATATGCACCCCTATGTTAACTGCAGCATTATTTACAATTGCCAAGCAATGGAAGCAACTCAAGTGCCCACTAATAGAGGAGTGGATAAAAACACTTTGGCGCATATATAGAATGGAATATTACTTGGCCATTAACAGTATGAAACCTTGCCCTGGCTGGTGTGGCTCAGCAGACTGAGTGCCAGCCTGCAAACTGAAAGGTCGCTGGTTCGATTCCCAGTCAGGGCACATGCCTGGGTTGTGGGCCATGTCCCCAGTAGGGGATGCGTGAGAGGCAACCACACACTGATGTTTCTCTCCCTCTCTTTCTCACTTCCCCTCTGTCTAAAAATTTAAAAAAAAATTAAAAAACATTTTAAAGTATGAAATCTTACTATTTGTGACAGCGTGGATGGACCTAAAGAGGGTATTATGCCTAGTGAAATAAGTCAGTCAGAGGAAGATGAATATCATATGATTTCACTTATATGTGGAAAATAAAGAACCAAATAAATGAACAAACAAAATTATAACAGACTTACAGATACAGAGAGAGAACTGGTGGTTGCCAGAGGGAAGGAGGGTTTGCGGCACTGGGTAAAAGAGATGGAGGGACTAAAAAGTACAAATTGGTAGCTACAAAATAGTCATGGGGAAGTAAGTAAAACACAGAAAATATAGTCAATAATATTGTGATAACTATGTATGGTGCCAGGTGGGGTACTGGAACTATTGAGGGGAACACTATGTAAAGTATATGATTGTCTAACTACTAAGATGTACACCTGAAACCAGTACATGAGAGAGAGAGAGAGAGAGAGAGGGAGAGGGAGAGGGAGAGGGAGGGAGAGAGAGAAAGGGATAGATGATGCAAGTGTCGTAAAGTCCCGATAATTGATGTATCTAGATAATGCCTATGTAGAGGTTAATTTTACTATTCTCTCTACTTTGAATATGTTTGAAAATATTCACAAAAGATTTGAACAGCACGTTGCAGAAAACATATTCCATTTTTATAAAATTCAAAGCTAGTGTGGTGGGCTCTAGGTAGTGTGATGTGCTGCCTAGGTAGATCCCAGCCATCAGCCCCTTCAGAGACTGCCTCAACTGTAGTGAGCTTTCTTGCCCAAGGTCATGCCCTTTCCTAAGGTGGCCAGGTCCAGTAACTCATTGATGTGGTAGTATAAAGCCCTGGCCATTTTGGCCCAACTTGGGACATCTCTAAAAGTGCATTGTTGCTCCACAGCACCCTGTGGGGTCAGCTAAGGCAGTTCTTGGGCCTGCATCACACCTTGACTCATCCGTCTGCCTGATCCTGCTTCCGTACCCTCTCTTTCCCAGATGTTGATTCCTTAATAAACATTGTGCATGCTAAACTCCATCTCGGAGTCTACTTCCCTGGGAACCCTATTTGTGACAGTTTAATGGGTAGAATTATGTCCCCCCAAAATTCATGTGTTGAAGTCTTAACCTCCAGTACTGTAGAATGTGACCTTACTTAGAGAAAAAGTCTCTATGGAGGTAATCAAGTTAAAGTGAGGTCATTAGGATGGGCCCTAATCCAATATGACTGGTGTCCTGGACACAGAAACAGACATGGTGAGAAGGAAGATGATACAAAGAGACAGAGGGAGAAGATGGCCATAGAAGCCAAGGAGCAAGACCTGGAATAGCTCGTTCCCTCACAGTCCTAAGAAGCAACTAACTCTTCCAGCACCTTGATTTTGGACTTCTAATGTCCAGAACTGTGAAACAATAAATTTCTATTGTTTAAGGCACCCAGTTTGTGGTACTTTGTTGTAACAATCCTAGCAAACTAATACAGACAGCAAGCAGAACTAAACACTTTTGTCCAGGGATGTATGTGTGTGTGTGTGTGTGTGTGTGTGTGTGTGTGTGTGTGTGTGTGTGTGTATGTAGCAAAGCTATCAAGAAAAGCAAGAGACTGAGAAGCACGTTCTTCTGTTGGGGAGACAGGAAGTGCCATACAGGGAAACCACGGGGAGCTTCAGGATCTGCCTCTTGAGATGGTGTTAGGTTCCTGAACACTGGTTTTATTACTATGATTTAAAATGTATTTTATATTACTTATATTCTTACATTTATATAAAATATTTTATAGCTTTTTAAAAACTCATGTAGCCCTGACCAGTGTGGCTCAGTTGGTTGGGCATCGTCCTGTGAAGCAAAAGGTAGCCAGTTCGATTCCAGGTCAGGGCACATGCCTGGGTGGCAGGTTCAGTCCCTGGTAGGGGCAGGTTGGGGCATATACAACAGGCAACCAATTGATGTTTCTCTCTCACATTGATGTTTCCCTCTGCTTTCTCCCTCTCCCTCTCTCTAAAAATAAATAAATAAAATCCTTTTTAAAAAGGTCATATAAAAATCTGTCTGAATTGTGGGAACGTGTACAAAGTTCTCTTGCAGAGTTTGGCATTACAAGAAAAGGACGTATGAACAAACACAGAAATCTATTTCCCTTTATAGGGATCGAAGGAGATTTTCTTTGCTAATATTCACTTCTGGTCCTTCTGGGCCTCTTACATGGCCCGTGGAACATGATAGAGGGAGGAAAAATCCCCACTTTCATTTTCAGTGCCCCAGGAAACGTGTTACTCCTATGACCTCAACGTTAAATCAGCTGGAATGACTCATTTATACAGTTTTGAGAATGAATTCAGCAGATTTCTTGAATTCCAGCATTGACTTCAGTAGAAAATAATGTGCTTGACCTCATTCTACATCTTGTTGGAAAATAGGATTAATGTTTACCTCAGAAAAGTAATGCGAGGCTTAATGTTTCAGTGGAGGTTTTTCATGAGAGGTGTTTAAGAAATCCAAGCTGTTTGGGCTGCAACTGAGATTGACTATTTTCTTGTTTAGCTAAACAGGAACTCTATTTTGTTCTTCCTTTAATGCCGGCCTGGTGCCTGGTACTCCCCCGGAGGCCAATAGTCCTGGCCTCCTCACCTTTTGGGGATGTTTACTAGAGTTCTTGAAGCCATTGCCAGGTAGGTCAGTGCCCCAGCTCCTTGCGTGGTGTTGCCCCACTGGAGGATATGCCTTCCCTGCTGCTCAGGTAACAGCCCTTATTCCACAACTGACACTTTCCATACACAGGAGGATTGCTTCGGGCTGAGCAGCTTCAAAAAGGCAATTAGCATAAAGTGGGAAAGCAGTCCAGTCTCAGAACCTGGCCCCTAAAGGGACTGCAACTCAAATTACACATCTAAATGTTGGCAGTAGGGAAACAATGAAAAGGAACAATTGCTTAGTGGACATTTAAAACTGTTTTCCTAAAGCAGCAATCATGTCTCTCTTTTTGACCTAAAGTAAAGGACATGCTGAAGCTCTTCTCAGAAAACAGGTGGGATGGAGGAGATTTATTTATGACTTACTGGAAGCACAAAGAGAAGCTTTTATTGTTGATAGCTAGGCTGGGTGGACGCCAGGAGACATCCCAAAGGAGCTGTGCTGCCAAGCACTGACACACAAAGAAAGCTGACCTAGTCCTTTTTCATGCTGACTGCTTGCTCAGAAATTATATCAGAGGATGGCATTGAAAGACCTAGTATGGTTTAGAACTATTATGGAGACTTTAGAGAAATCCTCTAAGGAACCATTTCAAGGGAGATAGAGAAGCAGTCATCAGCTTGTGTGGAGCTACTGTTCAGCTCGTGTACAGAAATTGCCCTGAGACAGTTCCATAGCTAACCATTCAGTATCAGCATCCACCCTGTTCCTTTGAAACTACCAATTTAAATGCAAATTTCACTGAATGCCTTCTAGACAGCAGCAGGGGAAAAAACTGTAAAGAGCACATCATTGTAACCAATATTTTTAGGCTTGGAAATATTTTTGAAATTCTGAACCGAAATCAGAGGGAGAAAGGGACATGGTGTGCCTGCTGGGAAGGTTTGAGAGGAAAGGACAAAGAGGAGGAGGGGAGAGAGAGATGGATGGGAAATAGTAATCTAAAGTGCAGAATAATGCATAGATTTTCTTTGACTCAACAGAATCATAAAATGTCAGGGCTGAAAGAGACTTAGAGACAATATCCCTGTCCCTCACTGTCATCTTACTGATGAGGAAACTTGGACCAGAAAAGTTCAGTGACCTGTCCAAAGAGACAGAGCCAGATGGTGGCAGAGCCAAGCTGGAAGCCAGGTGTGCTGACTCTTCTTCTGACATCCTTGGACTCCGACCACATTTACATATGAGTCCCACCTTGCCCAGCAGTGACTGCCTCCCACCCAGCTCTTTAAGAGGTTCTGGACAAAGGGAACCATCAGCAGGTGGGATTGTGATTCAGTGCAATTGCTTTCTAGCCACCGTGTCATGTATCTTCACATCCTAAAGGAAATAAATCAATTCCATTTTCCAACCAGCTCTTACATTTTAATCTTTCATTTGGAAGATATGGCACTTAAATGTAAAAGAAGAAGAAAAACCCCAAAGAATTTTTTTACCAAGCAGTTCACATTCCATGATCTTTAATGATGGTTTGGATCCCGCACGCTTCCCATGACTGCCTGTGCAGTAGCAGCTGTAGTCTCATATTCCTTCCCCATAACAATTATTTTCTCATGGTAATCTGAGTCCCAAGGATTTTACCAGGATGCTTCCGGGGACTACATGGACTCAGGCTTAGGCTCTTCCAGATAAGCTGGTTGAAGCCATTTAGTTTGCAGAATATTGGAGAAGGGGCATACATGGTAATTGGTATATTATAAAATATAATAATAGTGTGTGTCTAGAGCTCTGCCTTAGGTCTTTAATTATCTTCTCACCTTTATTATTGTATTGTACTTTACTAGACATGCTGTCGCCTCAGCTACCAACAAGCCAATTTATGTTTGTTTCTTTGAGGTTTATATAATCAAACATAGAAAACTACACAAAAGGAGACTCTTTAGTATGGATTCTCAGCAGATGACTGGTACTTGGCACCCAGAATAGTCTAGGCACCTGAGTTTTATCTTGCCATTTAATGCTCATCCCTTGTTTCCTTAGGAAGTGAGGGAGATAATCCTTTTGATTTCCTCACTTGGGTTCCAGGACCCAGATGAGGTAATAGAGAAAGTAATGGAGAGATGCTCCTCAAAATTTGGGCAGTAAAATTGTCCTGATAAACATTTAGAAATAATTATTGTCTGTACAAATGCACCCTTTATGCCCAAACATAAGAGATTCAGATTTTTTATTTAATTAATTTATTTGTTCATTTATTTATTTATTTTTAGGGAGAGAGGGGAAGGGAGGGAGAAAGAGAAGGAGAGAAACATCATTGTGTGGTTGCCTCTCACATGCCCCCTAGTGGGGACCTGTCCCACAACCCAAGCATGTGCCCTGACGGGGAATCGAACTGGCGACCCTTTGATTCTCAGGCCGGTGCTCAATCCACTGAGCTACACCAGCCAGGGTGAGTTTCAGATTTTTTAAAAAAGATTTTCTTTATTTTTATTTATTCTTAGAGAGAGGGGGGAGGGAGAGAGAAAGAGAGGGAGAGAAACATCAATGCATCAGAGAAACATTGATCGGTTGCCTCTCACATTCACCCCAACCAGGGACCAGGCCGCAATCCAGGCATGTGCCCTGACTGGGAATCAAATCAGGTACCTTTCACTTTGCGGGATGATGCCCAACCAACTGAGAAGCACCAGGCAAGGCCAGATACTTTTTTTTTTTAATTGATTTTTAGAGAGAGAGAGGAAAGGAGACAGAAAGAGAGAGAGAGAAACATCGATTTGTTGTTCCACTTATTTATGTATTCATTGGTTGATTCTTGTATGTGCCCTGATCCAGGAGCAAACCCCAACGTTGGCATATCTGGACACTGTAACCGACTGAGCTACCTGGCCAGGGCTCAGATTCTTTTAGACATTTAAAAGGGATGTATATGCAACCTAGTAAATCAGCCAAAAATAATTTTTAGGCATCTATTCAGTGTTCAATGATATGCTAAGCAATATGAGAGATAATATATACGTATTTTGCCATGTGTAATGTGTACGCACGTTTTTGGCTCAAACTTTCAGGAAAAAAATCTTTCATTTTAATTCTTAAATACCTTTTTGTATTATAAGGAAATTTTAGCATTATTTTTTAACATATTATGGTACAAGAAATTTTATGTAACAAATAATTACAAAACACAAGAACAGATACAAAGCATTTCAGGTACTACCTATGTATAATGCACATCTTTATTTTTCCCTCAAAAATTTGGGCAAAAATGTATGCATTATGCACAGCAAAATACAGTAGTAATAGCTAACATTTATTGAGTTCTTACAATGTACCAGGCACCTGCAGGGCACTGTACATGAATTGCTTCATGTAGCCATACAGCCACCCCATGTAAGACAGATACTTTTATTATCTCCATGTTAAATACTATGAACTAAGCCATAGAGAAATTAAGCCATTTGTCTTAATGTCACATAGCTAGCAAGTTGAAGTCCTGGGATTTGAATATAGTTTGAGTCCAGAACTTAGGATCTGAAAGAATATAATTCATGGTTCCCACCCTCAATAAATTTATGATCTAGTTGGGGAAACATGACTAACACACATTAAAACAACAGTAAATTATGTTAGATGAACATATATAATTAAGTGCTAAATTGGATGCTATCAACTATGAATGCTTCAGGAGTTCAGAGGGCATAGGGAGGCATAGACCTGGCGGGCAGGATTTCATGTAGCTGAGTTTTGAATAGTCCCTGAGATGTGTGTAGGGAAAGGACTGCCCCAGGCAAGGGAGTCAAAAAAGTGCTAGAAGGAGGAGTGAGCAAGACCTGTGCAGGAGGATGAAGCAGCCAACCTGGGCACAGCTGGGTGGAGCTGATGGGAAGGGCTGGACCAGCTCTGAAGACCTTTGAAGCAAAGCAGAGCCTAGGCACGGTACATTAGCAAGGAGTCATTAAAGGCCTTGGATCAATAAAGCAATATTAGGAAAGGGATGTTTTGGCAGGATACAGAGGATTCAGCCATCTTATTAAAATTTTAGATGACATAAAGCTTGGAAAAACATACTATGAAATTACTCTAAATTGTTACCAATTCATATTCCCAAGTTCACTGTTTATTCTGTTTGATCTTTATGATTTATTTATTTTTTAAATCCTTTTAAAAAAAGATTTTATTTATTTATTTTCAGAGGGAGGGTAAAGGAGGGAAAAAGAGGGAGGGAAACATTGATGTGTGAGAGAAACATCAGTTGGTTGCCTCTCCCACGCCCCCAACCCAGGGACCTGGCCTGCAACTCAGGCATACACCCCGAATGGGAATTGAACTGGCTATCCTGTCGTTTACAGGCTGGCTCTCAATCCATTGATTTATGATTTATTTTTACATTTATTTCACATTAGCAAATTCTATCAATTTTGTCCCCTAAATACCTTTTAAATTTATCTGTTTCTCCACACTTCCCTTGCCATTACGGTACCTTAGTTTGGCCACGATCCTTAGGGTGAGGGCAGGTGTCAGAGGAGCTTTCCCGGAAAAGATAACGTTTTCCCAGAGTCCCAAATACTTAGCGAGAGTTAGACAGATTGGGACGGGGGAGGGAGGAAAAGGAGTGGGAGTGAGGGAGTGGGAAAAAGAGGCAGTGAGGGATGCTTTCTTAATGGGCAGAAGAAAGCAAAAAGCAAACAAACAAAGGTACAGATACAGAATTTGGTGCTAGACCTGGGTGCTGAAATAAGAAAAATTAAATGTGGCATTAACTTACTGAAAGAGGTCACTGGTGGGTGGTAAGGGTCCAAAGATTTCAAGCTGGAAGGCTGATGATCCTTTTCACATGATATCAAAACATTTGGTCAAAATGTCACCTCTTCTATGCTGGGAGGCAGGCCACTTCCAGTCTGGTGGAGAGGAAAGGCCCTTGAAGACAGAGGCGGATTAAGGTTGGTTGAGGCCCTGGGCACAGAAGAAAATATTGGGCCCCTTAAAAAAGAGAGAGACAGGGAAAATAAAAATACATGCTAACCATATTTTTAAATAAATAAAAAATATTATGTACTATTAATGTTTTATTTCCAATAAAATTTTAATATATGTATTGCACATATGAAACCAAACTTGGTGTCAATAGAAAAAAATGTAAAGTTGGGGTTTTGCGGGGCCCTTCAGAAGTCGGGGCCCAGGGTGCATGCCCAGTGTGCCCAGTGCGCCCGCTGTTAAATCCGCCTCTACTTGAAGAGGTGGCATATGAGCTAAGCCTTAAACACACAAATTGGCCTTCTCAGTGAAGGGAACAATCTTGGAAAAGGCCTAGTGGTATGAACAACAAGGATCCTAAATATGAGACTAAACTCTGGAAAGATTAATCTGTTGTTGGGGTGCAGGGTGCCAGGAAATGGACCTAAGTAGGAATATAAATTTAAGGATAAGACCCATTTGGATCCTGCCTGTACTTTTAGAGAAATGTTAAAGGATGAAGTAAATAAAAGTTTAAAATTATTTTTCAGAATCCAGTGAGAAGTTAGTGCTAGATTTTTTACCTGCTTTATTGAAATATAATTTATATACTATATAACTCATTTTTTGAGCATATGATTCAATGTTTTAATATAGTCACAGACTTGTGCAATCATCATCACAATTAATTTTTTTTTATCCTCACCTGAGGGCATTTTTTTCATTGCTTCCAAAGAGAGAGGCAGGGGGGAAGAGAGAGACAGAAAGACAGACAGACAGACATCGATGTGAGAGAGAAACATTGATTGGCTACCTTCTTATACACACTCCAACACGGCATCGAACTCCAAATCTAGCTATATGCCTTGATGGGAAATCGAACTCGCAACCCTTTGGTCTATGGGATGATGCTCCAACCAACTGAGCCACAAGGACCAGGGAACAATTAATGTTAGAACATTTTCATTACCCTTAAAAGAAACCCTATACTCTTTTCCATTCCCTCCCCCCAACTCCTGGTCACTCACTATGGAATTAACAGTTCTGGGCATTTCATATAAATGGAATTATATAGCACATGGTCTTTTGTGACTGGCTTCTTTCATAAATGCTAGATTTGAAACTATGATTTTATTAAATAATCAATGGTTAAACTATATATTTTCAAATGTACTAGGAAGGAATACTAGTAAATATTTGGAAAACAGTCAGTGTGACACGATGCTAGAGTAAGAATACAGGTCCTACCCTGGCTGGTGTGGCTCACTGGATTGAACACCGACCTCTGAACCAAAGGGTCAGTGGTTCGATTCACAGTCAGGACACATGCCTGGGTTGGGGGCCAGGTCCCCAGGAGGGGGCATGCCAGAGGCAACCACACATTGGTGTTTCTATCCCTCTCTTTCTCCCTCCCTTCCCCTCTGTCTAAAAATAAATAAAAATTTTATTTATAATAATAAATATATAAAAATAAATAAATACATAATCTTAAAAAAAGAGAGAGAGAAAGAATACAGGTCCTGCGCCAGGAATCAGGTTTGAGTTCTAGTCTTGATTCTGCTTTTAACCAGGCATGTGATCTTGGGCAAGCCAGCCTCTCTGGGCCCCAGGTTACCTACCGTCTGTAAAATAAAAGGAATAGGTTTAGAGCGGTGCTTCTCAGCCTTTAATGTACAGCAGAATTTCCTATGAAGCTTTTTGAAAAATATACAACACGAGACCTTATCTGAGCTATTTCAAAATCTCCTAAGGTGAGTTTATTGATTGTAAAAGATTAGGAATTTCAGGGCTTACATGTTCTTTAGGTTTCCTATCAGGCGAATTTATTTACCAATGCAGTTCACCTAGAGCCACACCTGTGGCTTTTAAGTCCCTCTTTCTGTAGTCAGTAATTCTATGAAATGTGAATTCTATGAAAAATTCTATGAAGGACCCTAAGATGATGCTTTGGATGCAGCAGTTGCTGGAGGCAGTGGCCCTGGGCACCTGATTTGAACTCACTATGAGTCAGTAATAACTAAGAGCAATTTGCCTTCCCTAATGCTTTCCACTTCACAGAAGACAGAAATAACTGAAAATAAGGAACAAACTTTGTGAGTAAATAGCATATATATGGTGTATTGCTAAGCACTGAAATCTGTGAGAGGAAGACAGAAAGGGAGAGGGAGAGGGTGAGAGAGAATGCTTGACATTTTTTTTAGCCCACTTCCTCATGGACAGCTGGTCAAATTCCTAACTTGTGAGGCTGCTTGGATAGAAGCAGTTTTGTAACAGAATAACACGTATTGAAAGCTTTGCACAAGATGGAAGTGATACGGAACACTCTTTAGAGGAAGCCTTGAGTTCCCTATATTCTGTAGACATACAATATAATCCTTCTCCTTGGGTACTAGCAATTCATTGCTCCCATACCTTTTTATCTCTAGTCAGCTGCCAAACCCCTTCTTGAAACAGGGGAAGGGGAAGCTAAAATTACAAGCCTAGCCTCCACTTAAGCAAAAATAGAAAAAGAAACCTCACAAATGGAAGTGAATTATCACTTACTGTTACCCCCCAAAAATCATATCTCTGTGAAGAAGAGATTCTTATGTGTAAGGAGCAGGACATGTAATGATTAGGTTAATTCGAATTCTACCACCCTTTCTGAAGGCAATCCTTTTATGTTTAATTTTATTTGGTAAAAAGGTGCAACCTTTCTGAAATTTTTGCCTTAACACCCAGAATAAAAATTTGCAGCATGTTAGAAGTGTATAGATTGGCCCTGCTTTTCACAGGCAGAGTTCAGGGCCCCCAAATTACGCTTTTCGAATCACTATTAGCAAAGAATTTATTTTGCCCTCCTGCAAGAGGTAAATGTACCTGGAGTATAAAACTGGAGAGAGAGCCCATTTTCCAAGGAAGAACAAAGAGAAGGCGGGCCCCTCCCCCTTGG
>PVJD01013216.1:0-35226 GCA_004026545.1 Mormoops blainvillei
AAAGAAAAGGCAGAAAGGTAAACACTGGTGGACATGTTGAGATTTTTGCTGTCCTCTTATAATTCCAGTTAAACAAATCTTACCTCTCCACAATGCTTTTTGGCCACTTCATCCAGGCGGGATTTTAACAAATTAACACTTTCATTTGACAAGCCTTTGGCATTCTTTAACTCTATTTCAGGCACTCTGGAAAAGAACAAAAAACCAAAAAAACAAAAAGGGGGTTACTCTAGAAAGCGCAGCCTGTTTGCATGAATATTTGCTAAGTTCCATGGGATTTCATACAGGGCTCATTTGTAAAACATCTCTCTACAAGCCCAGCAATGTTTCCCTCCATCTCGAAAGGATTTCAGCTACACCAGTTGACACAGAGCTCACTGTGGATTTACCTGCAGGCCATGGGGAGCAAGTGGGCCGGCTGGTTGTCAGTGTGGCCTTTCAGGTGCCTTGCTCCCTAAGATGATCAGACTTCCTGGGGCTTGATTCCAGTACCTCACCAACTCCTCTCTGATTTCAGCTTTACGGTCTGATTAAAATTTCCACATCAACTACTATTTTATTGCCTTAAAAAAATCACTCTGGCTCTGTGTGTGACTCCAGTCTAGTAACATAAAGATGCACTCCTTTGTATGATAATGCTCCGCCCTGGCTTTACCCCAACATCAATTAACCCAGCTCTGACAGCTCACCCACAGGAGGGCAAGTGCTCTGCTCTAGTTTGTGAGCTCTGTCTGGCATAAAGCAGGACAAGAAAAATGAGGCCACATGGAGCCATGATGATCCAGCTAGTATTCTCACAACATGCTATGTCCAGTCGCTCACTCTGATTGTAAACCAGGTGGAAAAATGCTCACTCACTCATGTGTAAATCTAGTCCTGCACACTCTGCAAACTGCCTCTTCCAAAGATGCCTACCTCACACTCCTCTTCATCCTTATAGAGCACAACTAAGACTCAACACTGTCTGCTCAAGAAAAGTACACAGCCAGCCCTCAGGCTTCTTTTTATTCCCAACCAATAAACATCCAATAACAATTCACAGAGATTAAGTAGGCTTTATTTGATTTTACTGAACAGAAAATGACTCTCTACTTCCTGCCAAGCATTTCTGAGTAATTCTGAGTACTACTCATTATGTATGAGTTCTCTCAGTGCTTCAGTTATAATAGATTGCTATAATCATTATCCACTTGGATAGATGGAAATCTGAGAGAAAGTACTTTACATGTATGAGAAAAAGAATAAAAATATCATATAGCCCTGAGTCTATGCATGGTCTAACTCAGGATTCTCTCACAGTGGCGTCAATGACTATTTTGCAAAAAAGGAAGGTTTCTGTACCATATCATCTGAAAGGACAGGAATGTTCCTCCAAGTCAAGGTTTATGTAATTATTTTTTTAAAAATTAAGCAGTCATTATACAGCAGTATTAACAGAATGGTGAAAACTTCATCTACACTACTAGTTAATTTTTAAAAATATACTTATAAAAAAAAGATTTATTTATTTATTTATTTTTAGAGAGAGGGGAAGGGAGGGAGAGAGAGAGGGAGACAAACAGCGACGTGCAGTTGTCTCTCAAGCACAGCCAACTGGGACCTGGCCCGCAACCCAGGCACGTGCCCTAGCTGGGAATCAAACCGGTGTCCCTTTGGTTCCCAGGCCAGCGCTCAATCCACTGAGCCACACCAGACAGGGCAATGCTAATTAAATTTAAAAAAACCTCTTCAATGTTCTATTTATGCCCTTGACACATAATTCATAATTTTATGTAGTGGGTATTATAACGTTTACTTTCTTACTTTTTATAAGCATTCCCATATTGTTATTGTTTTAATCCTTACCCAAGGATAAATTTATTGATTTCAGAGAGGGGGTGGGGGGAGGACATCAATGTGAGAGAGAAACATCAACTGATTGCCTCCTGTATGCGCTCTGCCCAGGAACTGAACCTGTAATCTAGGTACATGCCCTGACCAGGCGTCGAACTCGAAACCTTTCGGTGTACGGGACGATGCTCCAACCAACTGAGCCACACAGATTCCATGTTGTTTTTTAAAAAGACCATCCCATAATATTTTTACCAAGCGGACACATCAAGATTTATCTGAATAGTTCTCTAGTGCAGTGGTTCTCAATCAGGGTGACTATGTCCCCCAGGGGACATCTATCAACAGCAAGAGGGCAGAGAAGCTCCATGCCCCTTCTATATTCCTTGCCTATGCATCTCTTCTATGTGGCTGTTCCTAAGTTGAATCCTTTATAATAAACTGGCAGTATTAAGTAAACTGTCTTCCTGAGTTCTGTGAGCTTCTTCTAGCAGATTACTGAACCCGAGGAGGGGGTAGTGGGAACCTGCAAATTTATAGCTAGTTGATCAGAAATACTGGTACTTGGAACTGTCATTTGAAGCCTTGTGGGATTAAGCCTTAACCCATGTTTTCTGCAATAATTAAGAATAAATTGTATCAGAAGTGAACTGAATTGTTGGACACTAAGCTGGTGTCAGAAGGCTCTACCTATTTGGTGCCAGGAAAAATAAAACCTAGAGAGGCACTGCCCTAGTTTGCTTTCATAAATTTAACTGCCGTTTAATCAATTCATTAACTAACTTTCAGCATACCTACTTATCTACTGTGGGCACAGTGCTGGGGGCAAAAGAGGGCTACTAACTTCCAGGAGCTCATCTTGACCTATCTGTATTTTCATACCCTCCATCACCTCTTAGGATAACAAATTCCTGGCAAGTTTACCGCCCTCCGTGTAAGGTGGTGCTTCATTTTATTTATCACTTTCCTTCATAGGTTTCCTGCACAGTAACATCACCCAGACAAGTCTGCCTTTCCATAGGGAATGTCTGGGGGAAAGATCACATGAAATATACAAGATAATTCAGAAAAAGAGTCCTCAAGTCCTGATTGCTAATGCTTTTGCTCTATCAGTGGTTCTCAACTAGAGGTGGTATCACCTTCAGGGGGAGTTTGGAAATATGTGGGGTTTTATGGTTCTCTCACTGGCTGGAGAACACTCCTGGCATTAGTGGGTAGGGGCCGGCGATGCTACACGCTTTGCAGGGCGACTCTAAATCCCCCTTTACTCTAGGGGGTAAAGTTCCATTTGGCTCAGAAGGCAACTCCAAGTCCTAATGCTGGTCTTACTTTAAAACTAAGTACACAAGTTACCACACCATTATCCTTTTCTTCTGGATTGTTCCTCTTCTCAATTTATGAAGAATTAAACAAATGAAAGTGAATATATTAGAAGAAGCAAACAATTAGTCATGGAGCAAATATTAGCATCTGTAATGACTATTCTACAACTAGAAGCAAACTTAATACTAGATAGATTTTACGAAAATGTCTATTGCTAATATAGTTTTAATGAAACACAAGTGATAGGAAATGACATTCTAAAGGAATGGTGGTAGGAAGGAGAAAATACCATTGATTTCAACCTGTTTCCATGTGGTCAAAACAGAGAACTAAAATCACATCACAGTTATTTATAATGTACTCACACATCTGGATAGGTTGGTGGGCATTTAACCCTCAATTCCACTTTTACATATACTTCCTCACCAGCCAGGCCCTGAGGGTATAAAACTAAATTGATTTCAGGGGGCTCTTTGACCTAAAAGAGAAAAAGAAAAAAATTATTATTCTTTAAATCTAGAGAGGAAATTATTAATGATTAAGATAATGATCTTAGTTCAAAAGTTCTCCTTTTAAAAATATTACATGTAATTATCTGATATAGTGGTTGGTCATATTTTTCTAAAGCATGTTTAAAAATAAAAACTGTGCCAGAGAGAATGAATTTTCCTTTTCAAAATTACCTAAGGAATGAACCAAAATGTTCCATGTAGCTTCCATTCACTCACATGTTACTCAGTACGATTATGTCTGGGTACTGTCCTAGAGGCTGGGAATACAGAGGTAACTGTAGGCAGACTCGGATCCAACTACATGATACAAATTAGAAAACAAATGAATACCTTCCAATAGTGGTGAGCGCTGTGAAGAAAATCTGGCAGAGTGATGGAACGCCGTGGTGGGGAGAAGAAGATATTCAGACGAATGGGTCAGAGCATATTTCACTTAAGAGCTGAATACTGGGAATAAGTAAAAACCTTGACACGTAAATCTGAGAGCTCACCTAACATTGCTTATGCTTTCAACTGACTGCTTTTCACCAAATAACTAAATAGTCTCTTGTTCTTTAATAGTAGTACTCTTTTTCCAAAAACAGATTTGAGGTGGTTTATATTATTCATATAGAATGAGAAAAGGGAGGCTGAGGGAAGAAATATCTGTTCATGTGGCCCAGTCACTTTACCAGCTCTCGTGCTGTCTCTGTTCTACAGATAGAGCACGTCAGGCTCAGAGAGTTTCAGTTTCCTGCCTACAGATCTACAGTGACAAGGCTGGAGTTCAAACCCAACTTTGACTCCCAAACCTGTGTCTTTTTTATCAGCCAATCCTGAGTTACCGTGACTGAGTTGTTGCCTTAACTTTGTCTTAGACTGACCAGACAGCCAGGGCAAAAAGAGGTATGTGATATTATTTCACATTTCACACACACACACAAAGAGTATAAAAATTCTTTCAGGGGCAACAAAGTACTTCAAAGGGCTAAACTCTAGAAGAAATTTATGACATGAACCTTATATGTGATACCCTAAATTACATGATAAAATTCTCATCAACTATGTGTATAAAGTATGCAGGCTCAGTTTTTATACGGCTTTATAATAATCCTTGATAAAAGCTGTGGTAGGGCTTCGGGAAAGCACAACTCTGTGAACGCAGACCTGGGGAGGGGTAAGCATCCGTGATCCACGAGGCCTGTCATACACCCATTCACCTATCACACCTCGTCACCCACACTTATTGAGTGCCGACTCTGTCAGACACTGTTAACACACAGAGGTGAGAAAACAGATGTGCTTCTAGCTGTCATGGAACTTCTGGTCTGGTGGGAAAAACCGAACAATACATATGTAAGTGTATTGTTTAGAAAGTGCTATTGAAGAGATGATGTGAATCCCCTGAAGGGAGGCAGAACAGGCCACCCCAAAATATGACACTTTGGCGTAAGGATTATTCTGAGCAAAAGGTGCTTGAAAACAGCAGGTACAAGAAGCATACTCTGACCTCCTCTTTTCTTCCTGGGAGCAGAAGATAACACTCTCACATGAAAGATGCCCTCCTAAATCAGGAAGGAAGGAACATTCTTCTCACCATAGAAAGGGAGTTGAGGCCAAGAGAATTCTGTACCAACACCTTGTTAAAATAACATTTACCTGCCTTTAGTCTCCCTATATATTTTAGCTACTTTTCCATAACTGCCTCTCTTTGTTCAACCCACTACACAAACACCTAAGGCCCAGCCACTTCTTTTGGTCTTCATTTTCCTATGGGGCTTCCTGTGTACAGGTAAGAATCTGGCCCAGCAGGACAGAGGTAAAGTTTTGCCTCCGCTACACTCTACTGAGAGAGAATGCCTGGTGGCGGGTGGGAGGGAACGCACTTAGACATGGTCACGAAGGAAGACCTATTTGCATGGCTGCACTTAAGCTGAGACAAGCCAGAGACCGAGCACTCCAGACAAGAGAAGAGCATCTAAAGAGAACCAAAGCAAGGAAGAGATTGGTGTATTCCAAAAAGCAAAAGGAGACCAGTGTCTGGAACACAGGAGATGTGGAGGAGGCCAGGTATGGCAGGCGTGATAGGGAATAGTTAGATCACAGAGGGCTTTGTCAGCCAGGTAAAATATTTGTCAGAGTTTTAAGATGGGAATGATATGAGCTGACATGTATTTTAAAAAATCACTTCGGTAGCTGAGTAAAGAATAAACAGGGAAGAACAGCCCTGGCTGGTGTAGCTCAGTGGATTGGGCATCAGTCTACAAACCAAAGGGTCACATGTTTGATTCCCCAGTCAGGCACATGCCTGGGTTGCAGTCCAGGTCCCCAGTAGGGAGTGTGCGAGAGGCAACCACACACTGACGTTTCTCTCCCTCTCTTTCTCCCTCCCTTCCCCTCTCTCTAAAAATAAAATAAATAAACAGGGAAGAGTAAGAGTGGAAGTCAAAAGCTATTAAAACAATTCAGCCTGTGTTGGTGGCAAAGGAGAGAGAAAAAGGTGGATTTGAGGTAAAGCTGACAGACGCTGGGCCTCAAGGGAGGGAAACAAAAGGCAAGTGCCTTATTGCAGATGCTCCTTGAGGCTGAGCAGGATGAGGACAGATAGCATCCGGTGCTGGGGTAAGCCAGGGACTGCAGGTGATCATGACAAGAGTGGGTTCTGTGGGCACTGAGTGAAAAGCTTAGTGTGATAAGGAGCAAATGCTAGGTGAGGAAGAGAACACAGCAAATTCGGACAGAAACTCCTTCAAGGATATTTGGGTTTGGGCGTTAGAGGGGACAGAGAACGGAGCCATAGACAGATGGGGATGCTAAATCGAAGGAGAAATTTCTTTTGTTCTGTTTTGAAGATGGGAGATGCTACAGCATGTGAAGAAGTTGGTGGGAATGCTATGGAAGCGCAGGAGACAAAATTAGGCTCTGAAGTGGAAAAGCCCAGAAGGCATAAGGTGACGGATCCTGGGCATGACAGAGACAAACTGGGCTTCGCTATTTGATGGGATATGCACCTTGTCTCCTGGAATGGCAGAAGACCATGAGAAAAAAAAGCAGGTAGAGCCTGGTGGGTTTCCTCTGGGTCGCCTTAAAGCGACAAGGGTGCGACTGAACTAACAGGGCTCCAGGCCTCCCAGTCCCTCTCCAACCAGCGCAGGCCAACAGTTATCTGCTTTACATATTACAGAGGCTTTAGCATAGGAAGTGTTTTAGTTGCTAAAAAGAAAAGGAAAGACTATTGCCTTGACCAGTCTCCTTACATAGCCTCACCTTTAGAAAAACTTTTTATTCCGGAAATTTGCAAACAAAAGCTGATGACGATATAATGAACACCATGTACCCATCAGACAGTTACAACAATTCCCAGTGTATGGCCAGTCTTGTGTGTCTATATGCTGTCCTTACCTCCAAACACCACCTTGGGTTATTCTTAAGTAAATCCTACCAACAGCCTTTGCTGTGTTATTGTTATTTATTTTCTAACAACAATCCAGTGAAGCAGAGAGGTCACATATCTCCATTTTAGAAATGTAAAAACTGAGAGAAAGGCTAATTAAACAGACTCAAACAAAATTTTACTGGTGTTTTCTTCTTACTAGATCAAATCTTTACAGGCTTTCCCATCCCAGGAGCCACGAATTTTGGAGACATTATGATCACCACCTTAAATTTTGTCAAGAAAATACTTTTTTGTTCCCGATTCACTTTGTAAGTTACAGAATATTTTAGTACCAAAAGTAGGAGGAAGTACGAAAATAGAGTAGAGCTCAGGCTTATCTTAAGGAGGGTCAACTTATCTTATGCTGATATATCTTCAGTTACACATTATTCTGCCTTTCACTTTCTCATTTGGCTATTGTCCAGTGAAAACTTTATTTCTGAACAACAAATGAGAACACTCCTCTAAATCCATACTGACTTATAGCTTAAAAGAGGCAAAAGAAATCAGGTAAGAACATGAGGGCAAATGCCATACAGATGGTCTTCTTAAAGTAAAATATTCAAGACTTGACAAGCCCAATGTGAAAGAGGTAAATGTTAAAATGCAAGCACATGACCTAGGAAAAATGGCAGCTCTTCTGTTTTTGAAGTAACAAAGTTGGGGTAGCCTTCTATAGTTGGAAGGAGTACGAATCATGTAAACAGGAGGAGAGCTATAATTACCAGCAAGTTGTGTAAGTAGAAACTACAAATGCAAAACAAAGGACGGGCCTCTCTTGGTCCCAGTAGGGAAACAATTTTGTAACACATAGAGAACATATACCACAGGATGTGAGTTATCTCTGCATTTATAAGATAAGATAATAAATCTAGTGTAACATTCTCCTTCATCTTAATGTAGAAAGTGAAGAATGTATCTGAATGTAACTAACTTCCTTAAGAAATGATGTCGGGGGTGGGGTGGGGTAGGGTGGGGTGGGGGCTTGACTTTATGCTCAGAGTCCCTGGAACAGAAAGCAGGGACTACACATTTTTAAGATAATTTTACTAAAGGGATTGCTTAATAAAGCACCAGGAATCTAGTTAAGAATTGATTCCCAGCTAGGGCACGTGCCTGGGTTACAGGCCAGGTTCCCAGTAGGGGGTGTGCTACAGGCAACCACACAATGATGTTTCTCTCTTTTTCCCTCCCTTCTCCTCTGTCTAAAAATAAATAAAATCTTAAAAAAAAAAAAGATTTAACCACCAAGATGTGCTGGGGAGTGGGGTGGGGTATGGCCTCCTTCATGGGTTTAGAAGATAACCAGTCATCAGAATTCAGCACTGATAAAATCTTTAACTTAACCTGTACAAGGAAATAATTAATTCCTGAAATATTTGCAAGCAAATAAACACAAAGTAAGGGGTAATCAAAAGTTTTTGTGAGCCCCTAAGGAGAGGAAAACACAATGTAAATGTATCAGCTCCAAAATATACAAAATCCTACCTGAGGAAAAAAGAAGTTTTGAAGACTGAAAATGCAAGCCACATGAGAAGCAGTAATGGAGAGAAGGCCATATCATGCCACAATAAGATATAAGTTAAATTCTCTTCTTAACGGGATCATGAAGCCGGTACTTTCCCGAACAGTTATAAAATAGCCAAACAAATCCTCAAACATATAAAAAGTGAAAGAGTAATGTAAACTCAGTCCTGAAACATAAGACAGGTAATGCTCATTTGGAACTCATTATTAGCTCTTCAAGAAACAAACCCCAAGGATCTTAAATCAGCCCCAAAGGATTAGAACACTGGTACAATGCACACCTTCTGTGGGAGCCAATTATGTCACAAAGCCCTGCGGTATGAGTGTGCTTTCCTCAGGCACTTTCCAACACTCATGCCGAACAAAATCAAGTGGTTTAAGGATGTGTCTATTTCTGTTAAAAGTACTGAAGTGAAGAATATGACTATTAAAAACTGAGAATTTATCAGTCATTCCACACAGCAGCAAAGTTTTTAGTTCCAAGGCTAAAGTATAAGGGTTAATGACAGCTCGTTTAAGCTTCACCTGTTTATAAGACAAGCGGCAGAGTGACGATGAAGTTTGGGAAATTGAAAATACCAACACAATTTTTCATTGCATACAATGTAAGTAAACTTAACACTACTAAAATATACTCTTAAAAATCGTGAAGATGGTAAATTTTATGTTCTTTATCAAAGTTACATATTTTTTAAAGTTATGCAATTCAAACGCCTTTTAGATGTCTAGCCTAGAAGAGAACTATTACTAGGATTCTGCTAATCATATCTTCCTTAAATTTTGATGGCAAGATTTGACTCAATTATGGCCCATTGTTTCTCAGCTGCTTCAGATCTTGTATTACTGTAGGGAAGAAACTAGTCTGTATGAAAATACGGCAAACCTAGAAACAGGCAAGCTGGATGGTCTGGGAAAACCTTTGGTTTTAGGTTTGCGAAGGTATCAAAAACAAAAATGATAGTAAAAGCTCAGAAAATGGAAATCAGCTAACGGTCCCCTAGATTTTATGTCTTTAAAATTTAACCTACTTAACCTCGTAGTTCACCCATCCTGCCAACCACCAATCGTTCAATCTATTAGTTTTCTTTGTTTTAGATTTCACATGTAAGAGAGATCATTCGATATTTGTCTTTCTCTGATTTTTATGTTAAATGCCTTATTCACCGATTTCCTCCCCTCTCCCATCTCCTTTTCCGAAAATACTTTCTGTAACGGATCTTGTAAAAATCATCAAGTTCATTCACCTTCTGTTTGCAAGCTGGTGAGAATTTTTAAACAATGTTAGATTTGTTTAAAAAGTTTCATAATCTAAAGCTCCATTTTAAACAAACACTAGAGTACTCAGAATCTGGAAAAAGGGATGTATAAAATGTCTATAATAAAAATAGTCACGGGGATGTAAAGTACATCATAGGGAATATAATCAATAGTACTGTAATAACTATGTATTGTGTCAGATGGGGACTAGGTTTATCAGGGTGATCACTTCATAAGTTATACAAATGTCTAATCATCTAAAACTAATGTAATACTGTATATAATGGTAATTAAAAAATTTTAAATTAAGGAAAAAATATTCAGAATCTGAATTCTCCCCAAATTAAGTACATGTAATGTCATAAACAACCCAATTAAAAAATGGGCAAAGGGCCTGAACAGACAATTCTCCAAGGAGGACATACACAGGGCCCAGAGATACATGAAGGACGCTCAGCATCACTAAGCCATCAGAGACGCAAATTAAAACCACAATGAGATACCACTTCACACCCGCCAGAATGGCCATCATAAACAAATCGACAACCAACAAGTGCTGGTGAGGATGTGGAGAAAGGGAACTCTAGTACACTGTTGGTGGGAATGAACAATGGTACAGCCACTGTGGAAAAACAGTATGGAATTTCCTCAGAAAACTAAAAATGGAGCTGCAATTCCACTGCTAGGATTACATCTTAAGAATCTGGAAATAACAATTCAAAGGAACCTATGCACCCCAATATTCATAGCAGCACAATTTATAATAGCCAAGTGTAGGAAGAACCTAAGTGCACATCAGTAAATGAGTGGATCAAAAAATTATGGCACATTTACACAATGTAATACTATGCAGCAGAAAGAAAGGAGTTCCTACTCTTTGATATAGCATGGATAGATCTGGAGAGCACTATGCCAAGTGAAATAAGCCAGGGGGTGAAAGACAAATACCATGATTTCACCTATAAATGGAACCTAATCATCAGAACAAACAAGCAAGCAACATATAACCAGAGACGTTGAAATAAAGAACAAACTGACCGTAACCAGAGGAGGGGTGGGAGAAGACAACAGGGGGATAAAGGGGAAGGGTAATCAAGGACCATGAATAAAGGACACGTATACAAAGCCAAAAGCGGGTATGACTGAGGGTGGAAGGTGGGGATGGGAGGGGTGGGTGAAGTGGTGGAGGGAAAATGGACAAAACTGTATTTGAACTACAATAAAAAAATAAAAAAAAAGACAAAAAACCATGAAAAGATGCTCAACAACACTAGTCATCAGAGAGATGCAAATTAAAACCACAACGGGATACCACCTCAGGCCTGTCAGAATGGCCATCCTTAACAAATCAACAAACAAGTGCTGGTGAGGATGTGGAGAAAAGGGAACCCTAGTGCACTGTTGGTGGGAATGCAGATTGGTGCAGCCACTGTGGAAAACAGTATGGAATTTCCTCAAAAAACTAAAAATGGACCTGACTTACGACTCAGCAATTCTACCTCTGGGAATATATCTGAAGAAACTTGAAACACTAATTTAAAACAATATATGCACTCCTCTTTTTATGGCAGTATTATTTACAATAACCAAGATTTGGAAGCAGCTCAAGCGTCCATCGGATGATGAGTGGATAAAAGATCTGTGGTATATTTATACCATAGAATACTACTTTGCCATAAAAAGGAAGAAAATCTTACCTTTTGCAATAGCATGGATGGACCTGGAGAGCATTATGCTAAGTGAAATAAGCCAGTCAGGGAAAGACAAATATTTTATTATCTCAGTTATATGTGGAATCTGATCAACAAAATAATTTAACAAACAAAACAGAGACAGAAGCATAGACGCAGAACAGGCTGGGAGCTAACAGGGGGGAGGTTTGATGGGCGGGGTAAAAAAATATGAAAGGATTAAGCAAAAAATAGACACACACACACACACACATATGACACACACAGCCACAGACCACAGTATGATGATAGCCAGAGGGAAAAGGGGGCGGGGGCTAGGTGGAAATGGGTAAAGGTGGGATAAACGGGGATGTAAAGAGACTTGACTTTGGGTGGTGAGTGCACGATGCACCATGCAGATGATGTTTTATTGAGTTGTATACTTGAAACCTGTATGGTTTTACTAACCAATGTTACCCCAATAAATTCAATAAAAATTAAAAAAAAAACATGTAATGTCATTCCAATAAAAATGCTAAATTTTTATAAGGCAAGTTGATTCCAAGGCTTATATGGAAAACCTAAAGTAAAACTAGTCAGGAAAATTCTGTAAAGTAAATGGTGACCACACTAAATACTAAGGCTTATTATAAATTATAATAACGCAAAGTGGTAGTAGTGCTTAAATATATTAATGGGGTAGAAGAGAGAGTCAAAAACAGACCCAGATACATTTGGGCATTACTTCATTCAATAAAGAATTGAGAGTTTTTTATCAGGCACTGGGCATGCAGGTGTGAGAAACCACACAGTTCCTTCCATAGTCCCATATAATGTGAAGGTGGCAGGTCGGATTAGTATAGCAATCGCCCCCTTATCTGCAGTTATATTTTTCAGTTTCAGTTACTTGCAGTCAACTGTGATCCAACTCAGCTATCAAGGATCCTCTACCACTGACATCCTCATGGCTTAATGACCCAGTGTCACCCCAAGCAGATGATTCTCCTTCTGACGTCTTGTCAGAAGATCAACAACAGTAGCCTGAAGCTATGTCACAATGGCTATGTCATTCATCACACTTCAACTTACCACGTAGGCATTTTATCATATCATATCATCACAAGGATAAATACAGTACAATAAGATATTTCCAGAGAGAAAGACCACATTCACATAACTTTTACTATTCCACATTGTTATAACTGTTCTATTTTATTATTAGTTATTATTGTTAATCTCTTACTGGGCCCAACTTATAAAATAAACTTTATCATAGGAATGTATAGGGAAAAACATGGCATATATAGGGTTTGGTAGTATTGCAGTTACAAGCAGCTACTGGGAGTCTTGGAATGCATTCCCCTCAGATAACGGGGGTGCTATAGTAGTGGAAAAAAAAGGAAAAAAAAACACCCCAAAAACCATTGGCATTAGTCTAACTGGCTAGTCGGTGGTGGGAGGAGGTGGCCTAAATTCATGCTTGGATGGAGCTAAGAACTTTTAAAATGTTTTTTCTAATTTTTTTAATTGATTGATTTTAGAGGGTGAGGGAGGAGAGACAGAGACAGAAAGAGAGAGAGAGAGAGAGAGAGAGAGAGAGAGAGAGAGAGAGAGAAGAAGCATCCCTTTGTTGTTTCACTCACTTATATATTCATTGGCTGTTTCTTATATGTGCCCTGACCAGGCACAGAACCTGCAACTTTGGCATAGCAGGATGACTCTAACTGACTGAGCTACCCGGCCGGGGCCCAAGAACTTTTAAAAAAAAACCTATTTATTTATTTGATTAAAGTTAAAAAATAAAGTCATGAAAAAATAAAAAGAAAACCTCAGCCCTGGCTGGTGTGGCTCAGTGGATTGAGTACTGGCCTGCAAACCAAAGGGTCGCTGGTTCGATTCCCCAGGCAGGACACATGCCTGAGTTGCAGGCCAGGTCCTCAGTAGAGGGCGAGCAAGAGGCAACCACACATTGATATTTCTCTCCCTCTCTTTCTCCCTCCCTTTCATTCTCTCTAACAATAAATAAATAAAATCTTTTTAAAAAGCCCCAAATATCTCAAAGAATGAATTTTTTGGTAACAGTGGAGCAGGAAAATATTTTCAGGAAAAATATTTACAGGCACCATAAAACAAAAAATAGGTTACTTTGACAATATTAAAGTTTTTAAAAATTGCATTAATTACATAAATATCAAAATGCACACAGTCAATTGGGGAAAAATGTTTGCAATATAGAGCCCAAGATGCTAATTTCATTAACATAGAAACAGTTGACACATGAATAAGAAAATATACAATACAGTGGAAAAAGTGAACCAAAGAGCTTGAACAAACAGTGCAGAGAAAGAGAAAAATCCATTGCTTACAAACAAAGGTAGCCTACATAATTAATCACTGAGAAATAAAAAGGTTTCATCAACTTAGTGGCAAAGATGAAAAAGTCTGACATCTACAATGTTGGTGAAGACGGAGGAAAACTACTCTCAGATCCTACTGGTGGGCCTTGAGACCGAGGTAACCTTTTGGGAAGGGAAGTTTGCAATACCTATCAAATTAAAAATGAGCAGACCCTTTCTGACATGGAAAATTAGCCAAGATAGTTAAATTAATAATAAGTGTATAACTCTAGGAAAAATTGTATTTTAAACTAGTGGTGTCCAAACTTTTTTTTTCCATGCAAAATAATTTTTAGCATTCACTCCCAAAATATTTAGTTATTTATAAATGATACACATATGCTACTGAATTGAAATCTGCATTATAACACATTCTCCAAAAAGGAGTTTTAAAAACTTCAGATGTTAAAAAAAATCTTAAGTTTATTCAGGTCAATAAATTCTGACCTGAATTTATTGGCAGATTTGGCCTGAACTGACACAAGGCTATTAACAGTCTTTATTTACCCAGGTTATACATTTAGCTGTTTGATTTTGATGCTTCCTCCCAACCCCAAAAAACATATACCGAAGGAGGTGTTAGGGAGGTGTTAGGCGTGGTGTGTGCACAAAGGAAAGTGAATGCAACTTTACTTCTGAATTGTGAAACCCATCAGGTCTCAGGAGTGTTGGATCAAGGATTGTGGCTGCATAACCTTTCCCTGAAGACTGCAAATAGCAGGTGATAATAAGTACTTGCTGAATGACTACACACTGATTCATACTTATGACCATCAATTATTTGCCTATTGGGCCTGTAAAAATGTTGAGGTTATTTGCCTGTACACCACGGGCCACAAACATAGTCAGCTATTTAAATTATTCTGCCTGACTTTTATAGTGTTTGGTTTTGTTTAGTCTTCTGTCTTGCTATAAAGGTCACGAACTATATATTCTGGGATTATTGGTATACCTACTTACGGCAGCTCCTTTCTCCTTTCTGTTTTGCTGCAGGCTTAGGACTAGATAACTAAGTATGTACGAAGTAAACAAACTAGTTCTGAATGAAACCTTAGGGCCTTTGCAGTGAGTCCAGGTGTGACATCTATTTTGGCTGCTTACTGGGCTTACTTCCTGATTCTCAATGTTTAGGAACAAAGAAATTACCAGATTACCAGAAAGTTCTGTTACTATTTTATTATAAGCATATATAAAGGGAGCACTTATATTTCAGGTTAAAAATAACTCTTAAAAATAAGTACTACAAAAGTAAGTTCCCTGAGGAACTTACTCAGACAGGGTTTTTTTGTCTTTTGTCTGGGGCCCTCAAAGATCCTATTTATGGAGGAAATACTGGATGTGCAGATAAAGTTGTGTCGAAAGATGTGAAATGTCAGAACAGAAGGCACAGGAAGGAAGAACTACCTTTCAAATGATAACATTCAGAGACCTAATAGTTCAATAGATAACTTAGGGATGGGGGATAGGAGAGACCGTTAGTATCAGTAGCTTATAGAGTGCCTTAACTTACCTCCATACAAAAAGGAAAATAATATTTTAAACCAAATGTCATTTAAAAAGGTCTAGATTCAGCACATGGCCTCTCCATTACAGCTAACGTGAATGTATTCTATATTCTCTAAGTGTCTTAGAGGAAGGTACAGGAAAATTTCTCCATACCGGAAAACACAGTGAGCATGCCTGGGGAATAAACTAGTGAGTATGTGCTTTACAATTGTGAACACACGGGAGGGTGAGACTTGAAGATAATTTTGATTCGAGGGCATCAGTAAGGTCTGCGCAAACGCCCAAAAAGCGTTCCGAGAACAAAGTTGCAATGGATCTCTTTGAATGCGCTGTTGTATCAAACTCCAGGACTTGCAGGGGAAAAGCGGCAAGATGGGAAGGAAGCAGGGATGTTATGGGGTGTCAGTGGGAATGAGAAACAGTGCTAGGCAACAGAGAGGAGCCGATCTGCAGAAATGGCTGTGGGAGAATTCGGGTCTCCAGGTGGGGGTTCTGGAGACCCGTGGCGCGGCTGCAAGGACAAAAAGTGAGCGCGGGTAGAACTGGAAGGGCTGAAAGGACTACAAAACCCTAAAGCGGGTGGGCGGCTGGGCTCCGGCAGAGCCGGGCCCGGCCTGGCCTAGGGAGGTCCAGCCGATTGAGGCTGGGCCGCAGCAAGCCATCCGGGACTCCACGAGCCACGTTCCTACCAGTCCGCTCGCGTCCGGCCGTAGGTCCTGGAAGTCGGCGCCATAGATGGCCTCTAGGGCCTGCAGCTCGTGGTCCTGTCGCTGCAGGTAGCTCTCCGGCGGCTCGTCCCGGCCGCGCCCCTGAGCCCCACGACCCCCAGCCATTGGAACCGGGCGGCCCAGGAAAGGTGGCCCTCTTTTGGTGGAGGTGGGCGGGAGCCGGGTATCACTCTCGGAACTGGCCCGTGGGCGGGGCGCCGCGCGGCGCGGTGGGAGGGCTGTGGGCTGGGCTCCCAGGCTGGGCGGTCAGTGGGCGGGGCTGCGCGCTGGGTTGGTCCTTGGGCGGAGCGCTGTGCGGGGGGCAGACACTACCGGCTACGGAAGCCGGAGCTAGGGAGTGAGGCCGCGGACTGCTTTGCATACTTAATGTGGGAGAGCCTGAGCAAAGGAATTTGCAGGAACGTGGGAGATCAAATCAATCAGAATGGAATGATAAGAACAAATGGTATCGTTTTCACGAAATAAGTCTCTTTAACAGAAGTGCCTGCTGAATTCCTTCACTCGGGCTTGGGTGGTTACAGGAAAATCTTAAAGGACCGAATTTGATGGGTTTTCAAGTCACTTTATGGCTCACCAACAACCTTCCCACAAGTCTACCAGAAGTAAAAGTCATGACTACTACTCCGTTTACCCCAGTTTTGTCCCCCTAAACTCATTCCCTAAAACCATAGATTCAACTTCCTATGCATGTTCTCTGTCCGTACATTGCCACATTTAGGATCTCTCACTTGCAATTTCAACTGACAATGTCTTTCCACGCAGGCATCTTCATGAGCTACAGCCCCATGAAAAGAATTTTTTTTCCATGCCCACTTTACTTAATATGAGTTTAGGGATCATTCTGTAATATTCTGCCTGCAATCATATATATATTTTTAAATTTATAAAATAAAGTATGTACCTAGACATTGTCATTGCACTTCAGTTTCAATCACTTAATGTAAGTCTACATACTCATTTAGAATAGTGATTTTCAACCTTTTTCATCTCTTGGCACACATAAACTAATTACTAAGATTCTGAGGCACGCTGAAAAATAAATATTTTTCTGATCTGATAAAAAAATAGGTATAATTTTTATTCATTCACACTGGACAGCTATTTGTTGTGTTGGCTGTTGACATGTTTTTCTTTGACAAACTAAGGGAAAAGAGGTCAGTGCCCCCACTAAATAGCAAGGTATTATATGTTTTAAAAATTCTTAAGGCACACCAGTGTGCCTCTTGCAGCACACAGGTTGAAAAATCGCTGATTTAGAATAATCATATCACTTCAAGTTAGGTTTAAGTGACATTTCCTTTGTCTACTTTGCTTACCCCTATACTATTTGCTAATTAATGATTATTTGGGTATCTCGCTGTCATTTATTCACTCAGTGTTGGCCAGATAACACAAATGCACTAGTTTAACTCAAGGCCTCCTCAAACCATCTTCTCTCCATGGACCTATTCTTTTTCTAGTGATCCCTGTCTAGATAAATGGCAACACCTGCCCCAAATTGGCCCAAGCCAACTAAGTCTGATCCTGGATTCCCTCTCAACTCTCACATCCAGTTAGTCACCATTTCTTCAATACATCCACTTCACTCCATCCCACTGCCACATAGTAAAGGCCACCATCATTGCTTCCCTAGGAGACTTTAATGGCTCGAAAACCAACCTCTGTTCTTGTCCCACTCTAAGCCATTCTTCCTATTGCAGCCAGAGAAATGTTTCTAAATCACATATATGATCATATCAGTCCAATCCTTAAAATCCTTCAATTTCTCCATTGGTCTTTTTCTTTAAAACCTCTAATTATGGAAAATTTCAAGCATACATAAAAGTAGAGGAAACATTATAATAAACCCTGTATTCACCACCCAGCTTCAACAATTAGGTATCTTTCCAGTCTTATTTCTTTCCCTCCTTCCACTTCCCTGGGAGTGAATCTTAAAGAAAAGCTAAAACATTCTATCATTTTTTTCTATAAACACTTAAGTATGTATCTCTAACAGGTAAAGACTTTTTACAAACATAGCATAATACCGCCCTTATAGCTTAAAAATGTAACAATTGCTGAATATCATTTGATACCTAATCTATGTTCAAAATTCTCCATTTGTCTAAAATTAGAACCTATATTGGATGCCGGACCTATAAAGGAAATAATAAAGGCAATCAGCAAAATTTGAGGGAGGGACATATCTGTGGATTAGATGGCACTATTGTATATGGTTATACTGTAGTCGTATAGAAAATTGTCCTTCTTATTAGACAATTTCCATTGCAGCCTTAGGGATAATAGATACCACATATATAATTAGCTCCCAAATGATCCAGAAAATAGAGATGATGATAAGCCAAATGTAGAATGCCAACATTGGAGAATTTAGGTGAAGGATATACAACAATTCTTTGGATGATTCTTATAACTTTTATGTAAGTTTGATACTATTTTGAAGTCAAAATTGCACAACAAAAGAAACTGACAAATTGTTTTCCAAAGTTTTATATTGCCACCAGTTTATGAGAGTTCTAGTTACTCTACATCTTTGTCTATAATTGTCGTTGTCAGTCTTTTAAATTTTTAACATTGTAATAAGTATGTAGTAGTATCCTCTTGTGTCTTAATTTACATTTCCTTATGATAATGATGTTGAGAATCTTGTCATGTGCTTATTTTCCATTCATATATCTTCTGTCCAAATCTTTTGCCATTTTAAAAATTGTTTTTTTAGTATATTTTATTGATTATGCTTGCAGTTGTCCCATTTTTTTTCTCCCTTTTATTCCCCTCCACCCTGCCCCCTGCCTCCACCAGCATTACCTGCCTAAGTTCATGTCCATTGGTTGTACATATAAGTTCTTTGGCTTCCTATACTAAACCTCCCCCTGTCTATTTTGTGCCTACCATTTATGCTTCTTATTACCTGTACCTTTTCCCCCATTCTCCCCACTCCCCCTCCATGCTGATGACCTTCCATGTGATCTCCATTTCTGTGATTCTGTTCCTGTTCTAGTTGTTATTTAGTTTGTTTTTGTCTTTGTTTTTAGGCTCAGTTATTGGTAGTTTTGAGTTTGTTGTCATTTTACTGTTCATAGTTTTGATCTTTTTTTTCTTAGATAAGTCCCTGTAACATTTCATTTAATAAGGGCTTGGTGATGATGAACTCCTTTAACTTTACTTTATCTGGGAAGCACTTTATCTGCCCTTCCATTCTAAATCATAGTTTTGCCAGATAAAGTAATCTTGGATGTAGGCCCCTGCCTTTCATGACTTTGAATACTTCTTTCCAGCCCCTTGCCTATAAGCATTCTTTTGAGAAATCAGCTGATAGTCTGATGGGAACTCCTTTGTATGTAGTTGTCTCCCTTTCTCTTGCTGCTTTTAAGATTCTCTCCTTATCTTTAATCCTGGGTAATGTAATGATGATGTGCCTTGGTGTGTGCTTCCTTGGGTCCAATTTCTTTGGGACTCTCTGAGCTTCCTGGACTTCCTGGAAACCTCTTTCCTTTGCCAGATTGGTGAAGTTCTCCTTCATTATTTTTTCAAATAAGGTTTCAATGTCTTGCTTTTCCTCTTCTCCTTCTGGTACCCCTATGATTTGGATGTTGGAGCATTTAAAGTTGTTCCAGAGGTTCCTAAGCCTCTCCTCATTTTTTTGAATTCTTGTTTCTTCATTCTGTTCTGGTCGAATGTTTATTTCTTCCTTGTGCTCCAAATCGTTGATTTGAGTTCTGGTTTCCTTCCCTTCACTGTTGGTTCCCTGTATATTTTTCTTCATTTCACTTTGCAGATCCTTCACTTTTTCCTCCATTTTGCAACCATACTCAACCATTTCTGTGAGCACCCAGATTATCAGTGTTTTGAACTCTGCATCTGTAAGGTTGGCTATCTCTTCATCACTTAGTTCTGTTTTTGAAGCTTTGATCTGTTCTTTCATTTGGGCCATGTATATATTTTTTGTCTCAGCACACCTGTTACGTTTGAGGGGCATTTGAGGGGCATTTGAGGGGTGGAGGCTTAGGTATTTGTCAGGGCAGAACAACCCACGTCACTGCCTTGTGCTGTATGTGGGAGAGGGATCTGAGAGGGAACAATGTGGCTTCCTTGGGACTTGGCGGGCTTTCAGTTGTTTCCCCTGCTACCCACAAACAAATTGGGCCCTTCTGGTGCTGATTCTGGTTGGGTGGGTTTGTGTATGATCTAGGACCCTGTGGGTCTCTCCAATGAACTCTCCTGTGAGACTGGGAGTTTCTTCCACCACCACAACCCCCACAGGTTTTTACCATTAGAGGTTTTGCGCCCCTCTTTTCCTGCACTGGAACCCTGGGTTGCATGGTCTCTCCCACTCCCCAGCTGTTCCTCCCGGTTTATCTGCACACAAATGTGTGACTGCCTGGTCTGCTAGCCGCAGCCTTGCCTCACGTCCTCTCCTTCCTGGCTGCCTGTCTCTGCCCCTCCTACCAGTCTGAATAAACGTTTTCTTCTTTAAATCCTTGGTTGTCAGACTTCCGTACAGTTCAATTTTCTGGTAGTTCTGGTTATATTTTGTTTTCAAATTTGTCGTTGCCCTTCTTTTGGTTGTGTGAGGAGACAAAGTGTGTCTACCTACACATCAATCTTGGCCAGAATGCCAAAAATTGCTTATTTTCTTATTGAGTTTTAAGAATTATTTATATATTCTGGAATTAAATCCGTTATCAGATGGGTGATTTGCAAAGATTTTCTCCCAGCCTGTGGCTTGCCTTTTCATTCTCTTAACAGTATTTTACCAAGACCATAGCTCTTACTTTTTTTTTTAAACAAAGATATTATTTATTTACTTTTAGAGAGAGGGCAAGAGAGGGCAAAAAAAAAAGAGGGAAGTATTGGTGAGAGAAATATTGATCAGTTGCCTCTTGCATGCCCCCAACCAGGGACCTGGCCCGCAACCAGGGCATGTGCCTTGAAAGGGAATGAAAACCTGCAACCTTTATGGTCCGTGGGTGGCCCCAACCCACAGAGCCACACCAGTCAGGACTAGTTCTTACTTTTGAGGAAGTTCAATGTACCATTTTTTTCTTCTGTGAATCATGTTTTTTGTTAGGCGAGAAATTTTTGCCAAACCCGAGGTCACAAAGCTTTTTCCCTATGTTTACTTCTAGAAATTTTATAGTGTTTAGTTTTTCATTTAGGCCTATCATGCAGCTTTAGTTTAAAAGTTGAACATATATCTACTATATGACACAGCTATTTCACCCTTAAAGATTACCAAGAGAAATGAAAGGATATGTTCATACAAAGACTTGTATATGAATGTTCATAGCACCTTAATCCCCAAACTGGAAATAATCCAAATGCTCATCAACAGGTAATGCATAAATTGAGGCAAAAATAAGTTGAGATATATCAAAACAATGGGATACTATTTACCAATAAAAAGGCATATACTATTTAATAATAACATAGATGAGTCTCAGAATAATTATGCTAAAGGAAACAAGCCAAGCAAAGAGTACACACTTCATTTATATAAAATTCTAAAGAATATGGAGTTAGTAACAAAAAAGTGACTGCCTGGGGTAGGAAGGACAGGGATGAACAGGAGGGAGGGATTCCAGAGGGACAAGAAATTCTTGGGGCTGATGGATATATTCATTATCTTGATTGCAGTGGTCATTTAAAAGATATATGCATGCATCAAAATTTATCAAACTGTATAATATGAACATATGCAATTTATTAATATCAACTGTAACTTAAGGTATTAAAAGAAAAAGGTTCTTGTTTTGTTTTGTTTTACAGTGGTTTCTTCGAATCAGGATCCCAACATGGTCCACAATTGCATTTGGTTGGCCTATGTGAAATGAAAGGTGAAGTTGGCAGGCCTGGGATGTACAAACTACATGTCAAATGAAAGACTGGCCCTTACTCGGGTCCTGGGAGGTAAACTCCAAGCCCTTGGAGCATCGGGCCAGATTATGGTGTTATTGTTAAGTGGGGTTTACAAACAATTTGTCGGGATACCCCAAGATTTCCTTATTTTCCCAATCTTACCGTAAACTGTTAGATCAATTCTCCAAGTAAGAGTCTCTATCTCTCCATGCCTCCCCTGCTTTCCCAAAGTATTTTTCTTGGTCTTGCTATTCATCCTCAACTTCCCAAGGGAAAACTCCCAGATTCTTTGGTTATTGGACCCCCAAATTTTAAAAATCCTCGCCCTAGGATATGTTTATTGATTTTAGAGAGAGGGAAGGGGCATGTTGAGATAATCTGGACTACAGGAAGGTCTGTATTAGTAACTTTTAAGCAGATAATTGCTCTTATGGTAATTTAACATACCAAAAACTTAAAATCCTAAAGTAAACATATTTAGCCCAATAACGTAAAGATTAATTTTTGGACTTCTAATCCTTCAAGCAAAATTTCCCAAAAGTCATTCTATCCTTTGCTGATTGCAAATTAAATGGTTCTTCCATTTTTTGAAATACAAGGCTTGTTAGGCAGTATTTTATTTAAATCTACAAAAGAATTCTTTAAGATATTGAAAGGTGATACTTCCCCCCTTCGATATTTAAGTTTCAACAAATACAAATCATTATATTACCTTTCACTGATTTCCTACAATCTGCCAGAACTGTTAGAGGTTTTCATTAATTTGGTAGTTTATTGTCCTCAGAATAGTCTTACAAAATAGGCATT
This sequence comes from Mormoops blainvillei, assembly GCA_004026545.1. Lineage (NCBI taxonomy): Eukaryota > Metazoa > Chordata > Mammalia > Chiroptera > Mormoopidae > Mormoops > Mormoops blainvillei. The sequence goes on from PVJD01013216.1 coordinate 22,831, forward strand.
TTAATCCCTATTTGGTGGAGGAGGAAATTGGGCTTAGACAGGTCTCATAAGTGCCCAGGGTAACAAATGGAAATGGTATAGCAGACATTCAAACCCAGGTCCAGCTGACACCAACACTCGTGCTGCTCCCCTTGCCCCTGCTATACTAGACTGATCTGGAGGGAGTTGGTAGGTTTGTCTATGTAAAAAGACAATCTGGGTTTCCAGAAAAAAAGAAAGGAGTTATCACCTATACTATGCTTAAATACTCTCCAAAAGAGTTGTTTAAATGACATAAGCCAATCAGAGACCAATTTGTTTTTGGACATGACAAAACCCAATTGCTCAATTCAAAGATCCCCACAGGCTCTATTATCAGTTACCATTTTTATCTTATAAGGACCTAGGATATCCTTATTGCCATTTCCAATACAGAGCTTTTTTAGAAGTCCTGGCTCAATAGCTTCAGTTTTTCTGAAATAAGTCTGTACTCTCTTAAATATGCAAGCCCCAGTTTTCATAACTATATCTGCTAGGATAGCTTGGGTTGTGCTGTGATAAATGAGCAGCTCCAAATATCTTGGTTGTTTGGTACAATATAAATTATTTTTTGCTCACACAAAATTTGTTGTGGTTTCAGCGTGGCTCACCAGGACATCTGCCCGTTGCCCCCCACCCCCCGCCCCGCAACATGGTAGCTGAAAATGTAGGCTGCTTCGGTATTTCAGCTCTTCTAGTTCAACACTAAACACCCTCCATAATTGCAATGGCAAGGCAGCAGAGAGACTTGAGAAGCGCGGCTTTTCACTGCCATAACTCGGAAATGATTCATTTTACCTCACATGCCATTAATCGTAAGAGTCCAGTGAGCCTGCCCACTTGCAAGAGCAGCTGAGAAATATTGTCTTCCATGTGCCCGTAAGAGGAGAATGCGATATTGTTGAACACTAGTAATGTCTACATAATAATCTGCACTACCTATGTCTTTTATACAGGCATAGAAATAGCCATTTAGAAATAGAACCACTTACTCTAGATGGGTTGTCATGGGCTTATAAGGCTCCTCTTTTATCAGCATGGTGCTGCTTGTGCTTACTAACTCAAAATATTCCCATTTCCCCAGCTTTTCTCTTTTCTCCACCTTTAGTGAGAGGGCATGCAGCGGCATGTGAGGGTGTGGTGTGGGGTACAGGAGGGAGGAGGAGAACTTCAATGAAGAAAAAGGAAGAAGGAAGGAGAAACAAAACCCACAGGCTCCTCCTCACTTCCCACCACCACCTTGGTCTTTGCAATTACCCTAAATCCTCTTTCATCTCTTCTTCACCCTACCTAAGCCCCATCCTGTTCTTCAATGAATGCCCAAGAAGGTTTAAATCTGGAAATTCTTTTGAACAGAAATGGATCCTATTACATTCTATGGGTATGGAAAGACCTGTTATTAGCACCTATATTCAAATTTTACCTATCATTACATCATAGGAGTGTAAGAGAAAAAAAAGAGAAAAAAATAGGCTTTTAAAAATTACTCACTGACCATTTGTTCTAGTCAGACCTTCAAATGATTAGACAAGGCCCACTGATTATTTTTTAAATGTTTTAAAATTTATTTTTCAATTACAGGTTACATCATGTATATATATATTTTAGTTTCAGGTGTAGAGCATAGTGGTTAGACAATCTTATGCTTTACAAAGTGACTTCCCTAATATTTCAAATACCCACCTGGCACCATACATAGTTATTACAATATTATTGACTATATTCCCTGTGCTCTACATCTGCATGACTATTTTTTAAAAAAGATTTTGTTTATTTTTTTATTTTTAGACAGAGGGCAAGGGAGGGAGAAAGAAAGGGAGAGAAACATCAATATGTCATTGCCTCTCGTGTGCCCCCTACTGGGGACCTGGCCGCAACCCAGGCCTGTGCCCTGACTAGGTAATAGAATTGGCAATCCTTTGGTTCACAGGTCAATGCTCAATCCACTGAGCTACACCAGCCAGGGCCCCATGACTGTTTTCTAAGTACGAATTTGTACTTCTTAATCCCTTCATCTTTTTCACCCAGCCCTAACCCCCCTCCCCTCCGTTAACCATCAGTCTGTTCTCAGTGTCTATGAGTTTGTTTCGATTTTATTTTGTTCTGTAGATTCCACATATAAGTGAATGATTCCACATAAGTGAATCATATAGTATTTGTCTTTCTCTAACTTATTTTGCTTTGCTTAATATCCTCTAAATCCATCCACAAATGTTGAGATTTTATTTTTTTTTATGGCCGAGTAATAGTCTGTTGTATATATACATGCGCAATAGTTTTTTGTCCACTTGTCTATTGATGGGCACTCTATTTTGTGTGTGTGTGTGTGTGTGTGTGTGTGTGTGTATGCAATAGCTTTTTTGTCTACTTGTCTATTGATGGGCACTTTGCTAGCTTCCATATGTGGAGGCCCAGTCTTCTTTGTTCAGTCTACAGATTCAAATGTTAATCTCATCCAGAAAGACTCTTCAGACAAACCCAGAATAACCTTTCGCTAAATATCTGGGCAACCCACAGCCCAGTCAAGTTCACACATAAAATTAACCATTATACCTATTCTCCCATGGTTATGAGAAGGAAAATTCCTAAGCAAATCTCAGTAGATATGTGATTTAGGAACAGGTGATTGGAGAAAGCTATGAGAATCTACTCTATTCCATACTACTATATTCCTGCCTTCCCAGCACAAGGGTATAAGAGCAAACTAATAGTATGAGGAAAAGAGAAGTAACTCTTTAACTCTTTAAAAAGACTGAAGGAGGCATGCCTTCAGAGAGGGAGGACCTCCCTGGGAGTCCTTAATCCCCAGAGCCTCTCACTCCCTCTTTTTGCCCCTACTCTGCCTGGGAAACCTATCACCATATTTATTATTTCTATAGGGAAATGGATCCTGAGTGCTAAACAACAAACTTAAAAACTTTGGGAACACAAGGTGTTTTTAAGTTGGGAGAATGCCTTCTTATACTGTTACGGGAGAGGAATGTTACTTGTATCATTATCTAAGAGCCAGAGGTTGCTTATTTTTTTTAACCCCATTTCCCATTATCTGCTTTTAGTGTGGCTCCAGAAAGTTAGGATAAAAATTAGCTAGCATATAAACATGATGGCTGGTGACCTCAATCACCTGCCTTCGGCTACTGGCAGCGTACCACACTGCTGCCAGGTGTTACTATAGGCCAGCTCATATCCATGCAACACCTGTACATGATAAGTAATTGAAGTGGACTGTAATTCATTTTTGTGGTTTTTGACCTCTTCGGGTTATACTTTTCAAAGGATTTCTTTTGACAAAAGGAAAATAAGTATTATGGCAGATTATATTTTCCTTAAATGACTGCAACAATCTCTCCCATTCCACATGCTCTTCCTATAGTATGACTGACACTCATCCCCTTGGGAGATGTGGTCTCTCTATGTCCTCTCCCCTTAAATGTGGTTTTTATTTTATTTATTTTTTGACTGTTTTGAGAAATACAGTAGAAGCAAAGCTTTTTGGCTTCTGAAATTGTCATAAAAGTCAATTCAGCTACTGCCTTGTCCTCTTGTGAGTCTGTCTTGGAATACTCACTTTTGGATCATAGCTGCCAGGCAGTGAGAAGATAAGTAGCTACTTGGAGAGGTCATATATAGGTATTCCAGCTGTCAGTCCCAGCTAAGTTCCCAAGGGCCAGCCTCAACTGCCAGACATGTGAGTGAACAAGCTTTCAGATTCCAGAAAATGGCCTCAACTTTGAGCTGCCCCAGCTGATGGCATGTGGTACAAAGGTAAGCTGTCCCATCGAGCCTTGCCCAAAATGCGTATTTGTGAGCAAAATAAAGGATTGGTGCTTTTTACGCAACTGAGTTTGTGATAATCTGGTAAGTATAAATAACATTACTGTAGACACTTAACATATTTAAATCATGTCCAATCTCTTGGATCAACCTTAAATTCTCCTGTAGCCAGTGAAAAATTCATAAAGCATATATAGCCATAGGAATTATGTCTAGTCCTATATTTTCACAAAGCAATTCTTCTGCAAGTCTGAGAATCATGGTGACCTCAGCTGATCAGGCTATTTCTTGATCCAACTAACCTACACACCCTAATACCAATTCAGAGGCTGTAGAGAATTTACTGCTATCTTTTCAGAATAAAAAGAGAGGTTTCTTGCTTTATTAAACTCTTTACACCTGGAAAATTGACTCTTTTCTACACCCTTATCTCAATCCTTCTTGGCAATTTTGAATGGGGCTGGCAGATGAAAGTGGGTAAGGGTTATTTTTATAACTGTTAACTAGACAATTCACACATTCTTCTCTAACCCTTCCTAAAGGAGTGTGCTGGATGTTGAATTATTGTTATCCTTTTTGTTTTGTAATTATGATGGTAAGGGGTTTCATCCTGGAAAATGTTTGGATTCCCAGAACAAATTTTAACTTAAAAAATATACAATTAATCAATAATTTCCCCTTTTCTTGCCTCCAAAATGTTTAAAATAACTGCTTACATGGAGGATTATTATGTGTAGGTATTGTGAGAATCCAAAGATGTACAAGACATGGACTTTTGCTCTTTCGCGTTACAAGGGTTACCAGTGAAAAGTGAGTTAGCCATATTGTAGCACGATCAGCCTTGAGGCAATGAAGAAATAACCCTGTAATTTTAATCAATTCTTAAAAGTTACTGTCCTGGGACCTAGTCCTATCAGTCAACATGTCAAAGCCCTCAACCATGCCCTTTCACTTATTAAAAAGAAACGAGTTTCCATAAAGTCAAAACACGCAAATCTTTAGTAGTCTTTTCCTGACTCGTTTCTCCTTTTCTTTTCCCCAGATACTTTCTCTAGATTCCATACATTCCTTTTCGCATTCAGCTTCTCTTACTTTACCGTTTCCTCTTGCTTATTTGGTTATTCCAGCTTCCCATTCTTTTTTTGCATCAGCCTGCAGGAAGTTGCTCCCTCCCAACTCTTCATTGCTGGAATCCACCAGCCCTGGGTTCTATCGTGTGCCTTTTAGAAATACGACTCAATAAAAAGGCTCAGGAAACTGTGCATTGGATTCCTAAATTTCATCCTCCTTAAATGCATCGGCTACACCCAAGGCCTGTGGAGCCGGGAAACTGGGCTCCCAGCCCAAGTGGCAGCGATGTGTAATTATAAGCCTCAGGCAGTCTCTGCAGAGGAGATAAGGAGCCGGAACCGGCAACAAAGAAAGCGAAGCCTGGAAGGAGCCGCCAGCTTGGCCATCGCAGCGAGACGACGATCACCCGCTAGTTCCAGACGCCGAGCCGAAAAAGTCACGCTCAGGAGGGCCAAAATGGCGCCGTCCCCTCGGCCGTCTCGCCGTGGGGGGGCGGGGCCAGGTGCCTCACGTGACCTCCCCCTTGGGCTGCGCGCCCCCAGCTGCTCCAGGCGCGCTCCGGGAGTCCCGCAGCAGCGCCGATCGTGCCCTACCCCTTTTGGGGCGTCCTCCCTTGTGCCAGCTCGGCTGCGAGGCTTTCTTCCCAGCAGCCGAGGCCCGGAGCAGGGTCAGGAAAGGGAGCTCTAGGCCGTGCGAAGGCACAGGGGTTGCGGGACGGGGTACCTGCAGCGGGCGCCGAGAAGGGAGGTTGGAGGAGACCGTGCGGGCGTCCTGGGGAACGGCCAGGTGCCGAGGGCGAGGCTGTTGGGGGAGATTCACGGCATTCCGCCCAGGCCATAGGCGTCGTCGGGGACTTGGGACGCCCCTCGGGGCTTCGACCACTTGGCTTGGGCGTTCACAGGTTTCTCATCGCCATCCATCCTTGAAGCCAGCAAGATTGAAAAACGGCTTCCTCCAAATTCTCTCTTTCCCCCAAAGAGGGGGGCTAAGCTTGTCAGCCAAGGGGACTCCAGAGGGATACCCCAGCCCTCGGGGGCTGGGGTGTGGAAAGAGCAGAGGTTGAAGGGGGCGGCGAGAGCGGAGAGCTCCCTCCTTGACGGTCAAATGCATCCTTTAGTGTTTCCGTCTCCACTGAGTGGGCTTGGCTGTGCTGACCACCCGGGAGGAGGGACAGACGACGCTCGGCGGGCTCTGATCCTGCCGCCTTCATGTGGGTGCTGAAGGGGACCCAGGAGGGAATGGGCATGGGGTGCAGCCTCGCCCTACTCCCTCCCCGCCTCCCAAACGCCGGGGCTGGCAATGTGGCGTCATGAGGGGACCCGAGGCTGCCCCGGGTTTTCCAGGACTCCACTAGGCACCCGCACGTCCCTCCGCGCCCGGGGCAGGAGAGACTGGCGCGGGGCTCAAGGCAGGCGGACGCGCGGGCAACGAGCGGAGCCGGAGCCCCAGCCTAGCCATGGGGCATAACGGCAGCTGGACCTTCAGAAACGCCAGCGACCCGCGCAACGCGTCGGGAGCGGGGGCTGCAGACGCCAACCGCAGCGCACTCGGGGAGTTCGTCGAGGCGCAGCTCTACCGCCAGTTCACCACAACCGTGCAGGTCGTCATTTTCATAGGCTCGCTGCTCGGTAAGCCGTCCTCGTGGGCGCCTTCTACGGGGTTTGCTCCCAGGGCACAGGCGCGCATCTGTACCCTATATGGCAAAGTGCAGAGAGTTGGAGGGGTTTTAAGAATGCCGAGGTAACTGCGAGGAAGTTAAGCAGGGACGGTCGACTCCATCCCTTCTCTGGAAACAGAAGAGTTCGGGTAGGGCTTTCTCCCCGCCGGAGGAGCGGTCCTGGCCAAGGCGGAGGTCACCCTCCGCAGGCCGCCCCTGCGGAACGCTTCGGGATGGGTGTAGGGTTGTGCCCATCATTTCTTACATCTCAGGTCCCAGGGCAGAACGCTGGCCCGAGCTCTTGTTTACAAATAGGGAGGAGCAAAGCTGCTGTTTTGTTGCTGATGACGGATGTGTTTTCCTCTCCCGTCTATTCCCTATATGTAAAATTATTTTGAAAGAGCCTGATTTTGCACGTGTTCTATGGCTTGCTTTTTCGGAGCATTGACCAGCAGCTGGTAAACAACCCTGTGGAGTTAAACTCTTGCTTTCAGATATTGTAAAACACCAAAACAAAAATCTTAGTCTCTTTCTCTAACTATGTTTTGTTTGAAGTACAGAATAAAGACAGAATTTGAAGAAAACCCCCCCCCAAAAAACAAAACACCACACACAATAGATTTAGGTATACTTGTCTGGAAGAAAATCAATGCATTGAAATAAGCCACTGGTAAAAAACGTTTGTCCATTAGTATCAGAATTACCAGTAGTTCCGGTAGCTACTCTTTAAGTGATAAATTGTACAATCAGTATTCATTTCAGTTGAAGTTCGTTGAACGTGTTGCATATTTCTTGTAAATATGTGGCTTCCCTTCAATGTAAGTTTTCTGATGTGGCATGTATAATGATGTAAAAAGATTGTGATTATGTGTGATTTTATGGCCTAGAGCAGACAGTCTTTAAGTTTCAATGTAGGAATATATTACATTTTTGTAGACTCCTATGATTTCAGTGGAAAACAAGATAACTGATATCAAAAGACAGTGGAAGAACTTTAAGTGTTTGGAATTTCCCTTCAGAATTTCTCTAATTGTCATTATCCTGTCCGAGTCTATGAATATTTCTCTTCCACTTTCTGTCATGATGATATTTTCAGGAATAGATTCTATGTGGCTATGTCTAGGGAAAGAGTGTGTGTGTGAATGTATTTTTATGAGTGGAATTTTTTTAAAAAGATTTTATTTATTTTATTTTTAGAGAGAGGGGAAGGGAGGGAGAAAGAGAGGGAGAGAAACATCAATGTGTTGTTGCCTCTTGTGTGCCCCCTAATGGGGACGTGGCCAGCATCCCAGGCTTGTACCCTGACTGGGGAATCGAACCGGTGACTCTTTGGTTCTCAGGTGGTGGCTCAATCCACTGAGTTATACCTGCCTGGACATGGAATGTTAAATATACATTGACAAAGCAAAAGCTGGTGTTCGATGTACTTTCAACATTCATTTAACAAACACGTGAGGGAATACTGATTACCTGCTAAGTACGAGACACAATACACGGTAGACTATTAGGAGTTAAATTCTAGTATTGCCACATTTACTTAATGTAAATGTAGATTATTGGGAGGGCAGTAGAAGTGCCTGCATTTTTATTTCTACAGCTTTTTCGTGTGTGTGTGTGTGTGTCTATGTGTGTGTGTTTGTGTTTATAGTTTGTTTTGTTTTGTTTTCCCCAAGGGTATCTTTAACCCTAAAGATGGTGTTGGGAGAAATTTTCCTATAGTCTGATTAATAGAAGGCAGAGCATCTATATAAAGGGCAGGACAGATAGCACACATTTTATTCATTTGTTTGTTTGTTTGTTTGTTTGAGAGAAAAAGAAACACCAATTTTATTGTTCCTCCTGTTCCCTCATTCATTGATTGCTTCTAGTCTGTGCCCAGATCAGAGATGGAACCCGAAACCTTGGTGCATCAGGCCGACACTCCAACCAACTGAGCTACCCAGTTAGGGCAAATGGTACACATTTAACAAATGTTCTGCTTCCCATGTAATATTTCTATTTTTGTAACTTGTATTGGATTCAGGAATTCCTAGGTAAATCTACCCTTATTTCAACTCTTTTTCCACATAGTACTTTAATTGACATGCAAAAACTGCTTTTGTGAATGTCTCCAAACAGGAGACTGATTTTCCCCCTGATTTTGGTTATATCTGACTTGGTCGAAGGGGACATATTTTCCTCTCCACATTACTTGGGCCCTTCTAGGAGAGAATTCTATTCGATCCTTTTTATTTTCAGAAAAAGTATAAATATGGCTAAATGCCTAGAAATCAAAAGCAAGAGAAGTTATGCAAAAGTGAAGGGCATTTCTGGTTTCCTTAAAAGCTTAGCTAAATAACATTGCCTTGTGTACTTGTTACTTACTGGTATTCTTGATTCATTGTTCTCTGAGGATTTGACCCAAACAAACATATCTGTGTAATTGAATCTTCCTTGTAATAACAGTTGAGGCTCAGAGCTTATGTTCCAAAGGCATGTGCCGTCTGTTGCAAGGCAAGTAAACTTGGGAAGCATAGTTTTATGAAGCTCCTTTTCTATACAATACAGAAAAAAAAAGCAGAGATTAGGAATTGCAAGATTTATCGTGGAAGAATCTGTATGGCTGAAAAGTAAATGGAGGGTGGAACAATATCTAGAATAGCATTTGACTCTAATTCACATTTTTCCCCTGTCCCAAAACATAAATGAATAAATCTTTCTTTTCTTTTCCCCCTTTAAATAAATTCAAATATACTTCCTTTATTCTCTAGAAGTTTTCTTTGGAATTTTCAGAGACCTGCTAATGTTTGAAAATAATTCTGTGGGGGAGGGGGAAATTTTTCCCTCATTCCTTCATAGTTCTTTTGGCTGGTCTAATCAAACTGACATGAGACAGATTAACAGGAGTAAATAACCAAATTTATTACATATGTACATACAGGGATTCTGTAAGAATATGGGGCCTGAGGATAGATTAGGCAATTGGGGATTATATACCATCTTGAGCTAAAGAGAAAGGAGGTAGTGGTTTGGACTTCAGAGGAAGGAAGGAAGTTCAGGGGTGGATGAGAAGGAGCAAACATTTGGTAAACTAATTCTTGGGTGCACCAAGAAACAATGGGACTCTGAGGGGATTCTAGCAGAGTGCTAGGTTCTGCCACACTGAAGTCATTCATATATTCCTCCCTCCCTCCCTTCCTTCTTTTCTTCCTTAAGCGTGTTCTTAAAATTTGAATTCCATTAGCCAGATAAAGGGGTCAGTTAAAAGTTCTTTTAAGGTTTTGTTTCTTAAAAATAACTAGCTTACAATAATCAATATCCCCAAAAGGCAAACTCTGTTTTCTCTTCAATTCCTTTGTACCACTGATGCCTTACAACTCTTTTTTTGAAAACCATTTTAGTGCCCAGTATTAGGAAAACCCCCCCAACAACTTGGAATAACTATAATATTCCAATGATAGGAAACATTAATTGCTATGTAGTTTAGAGCTCAAGAATTGTATATAATATTATTTAAATAATATTTCTCCTCAATACTCTGAGCGTAGGCAGCCGCTTATCTACTTTGTGTCTCCATGGATTTGTGTGTTCTGGATATTTCATATGTATAGAGTCATGTAATACGTGGTTCTTTGTAGTTGGCTTCTTTCACTCAAAATAGTGTTTTCAAGGTTCATCCATTTTATAGCATATTCTTATTAGCTATTATCAATAATGCTGCTAAGAATATTTGTGTAGTTTTTGTGTGGACATAATTTTTTCAGTTCTCTTGGGTGTACAGCAAGAGTGAAATTTCTGGGTCATATGGTAACTCTTAAGTTTATCCTTTTCAGGAACTGCAAGATTGCTTTCTAAAGTGGCCGTATCATTTTAGTTTCTTACCAGCCAGTCACTCTTTTTCCTTAAGATAATGAACTTTTTTTAAAGTACTTTTAAAGGTCAGTATATTAACTTACTAACATCTGTTAACATCTGCATCTAAAGTGGTTTATTTATTAGCATGCTACCATGAGGGAATGGAATACAGACACTATTACATTTGGAAGAGAGAAGTTAAGCAATCAAAAATAAGGTCATTGGGCATCCAAAAGGACAAGGAAACAAGCAGTATCTGTAGAGACAGAATGAAGAAAACAAAGTAACTGGGTAGCTCAGTTGGTTGGAGTGTCTGCCTGATGCACCAAGTTTAAGGGTTCTAATTTCTCAACATCCTTGTTAACATTTATTATGTTTTTTTATTATAGCCATTCTATTGGGTGTTACATGGCATCTCACTGTGAATTTGATTTACATTTTCCTAATTACTAATGATGTTGAACATCTTTTCATGCCCTTATTGGCTATTTGCATATCTTCTTTGGGGGAATATCTGTTTAGATCCTTACTCATTTTTAAATTGGGTTATTTGCCTTTTGTCACTGAGTTTAAACTTCCTTTATGTTCTGGATACGAGATCCTTATTAGATATATGATTTGCAAATATTTTCTTTCATTCTGTGGGTTGCCCTGTCCAATGTATTAATAAAGACTTATTTCGAAGAAACCCAAAACACTAATTTGAAAGAATATATGCTCCCCGTATTCATTACAGTGTTATTTACAATAGCCAAGATTTAGAAGCAGCGCAGGTGTCCATCAGTAGATGACTGGATAAAATGACGATGGTACATTTACACGATAGTGCTCGGAATAGTACTCGGCTGTAAAAAAGAAGAATATTTTACCCTTTGCAACAGCATGGATAGGCCTGGAGAACATTATGCTAATGAAATAAACCAGTTAGTGAAAGACAAGTACCATATGATTTAATTCATATGTGGAATCTAATGAACAAACTGAACTAAGAAGCAAAATAGAGACAGAGTCATAGAGAGCAGTCATAGACGTATGACATAGAGTCATAGACAGCTCTGGCAGGGGATTTTGGGGTTAGAAGGACTGAACAAAAAAGAAAGAGAGAAAGAACTCATGGACACAGACAGTAGTGTGGTGATTGTAGGGTGGGGGTGGAGGTGGAAGAGAGTATAGAGGGGATAACTGGTAATAGAAAAAAATACGATAAAATCAGATTTTTAAAAAGACTTGTAATATAATCAGGTAATTGCTTTTTTCTCTGTTTCTTGGATTCTTCCACATGGACTAGCAGTTAGCCATTTTCATGTGTGTTAATATGCTTTGTTTTTGTTAGGTCTCAGTCATGTGTACCTGCTGGGATGTTAATAAATGAATCGGTTGCATCATAAATTTGCTACATTAAATTGTTTTTAACAGGAACTGCTGTCATCTAAAATAACTAACTCCAGAAATATTTAAAACAATTGTACTTTTCCAAGAGATCCAATAGCAATGAGCCCATTGGAGCAGGAAGAAATATTTAAAGTTTGGTCATTGTTTTGTTTTTCTTTTATCTGGTCCTGTTTTGTTCTGGACTTTAGTCTGTGGTCTTGTGCTACTGAAATGCAGAAATCTTTTGCACTTAGGATTAGAAATGTAACCTTTTCAAGAATCCCCTCCCCAACCAGAGCAGTGTTTACATGGTGTGAAGACTTTTTTAATATGTTGACAGTTAAGTATAGTAGTAGGATATTTTTGATGCTAGTAAACAAAGCAACTAACTAGTTTACTGTTTGGAATTTTCATTTTTAGTTGCTTTTTTCTTGTCCCAAAGTCTCAGCTCCAAATATCCATGGTTCTGCAAGAAATATACATTTCCCTTATTTGGTGGGATTTTGGAGAATGGGAGGAAATTTGTCTCAAAACAGGGACAGACAATGACTCTATTTTTCTTGGGGACATTGAAGTCTCTGAAAGTATTTCATTTGTAGAGTTTGCCAAAGAATTTCTCCAGTTGTCATTTTCAAAATAAGACATTTAGGTTGAGTAGTGACCAGAAGCTG
>PVJD01013217.1:0-35219 GCA_004026545.1 Mormoops blainvillei
TTCTTCACTGCCATTGCCTTCCCTAGGGAAGGGGAATTTTGGTTCCCATGACTGACTGACTTGCTCCTTTCGGGGGTGGGGAGGATGGGGGGGCTGGGGACAGGACCGAGAGGGCGGTGGGGGCGGTGCCAGGGACAGGCTCTGCCCGCTGCTGTGCTGAGTGGCTTATCCGGAGGAAGCATTTCTGAACCCTGCAATTGCCAGCAGCCCTGCATGTTTCTCTTCGGGAAGAAAATACACAGTCAGCTTTAGTTCTGGGTTGGAAAAAGAGGCTCTTACAGAATGTTTCATTGATTGAGTGAGCAGTTTCCATATTGGCTTATATAATGATTTTTTCCAAGTCACTAAAAAGGGGCTCTCCTATTTGATAACCACAGAGTAAGAAGACTTAAGGACATGTCAGAGTGAAAGTAAAACACCACATTCTCAGTCAGTTAATCAAACAGCATTTATCAAGGGGTTACTGCTAGCAAAAGCACTCTGAGGCATACAGACAGAAGACTGACGCGAACCCTGTCTTCACAGAGTTTACTACCATCTGCCTGGGGAAGTGGTGCCTATTTTAGGACAGGGAATAAAATGATTAGTATCCTAAGAAAAAGGAACACAGACTATAGGAACTCATATCCAAAAAAAAAAGAAAAGAAAAGAAAAGAAAAGTATTTCTGATTGAGAAAGTTGTAGCATAGGAGGGTGAAGGAAAGAGGATGGAAAAAGGACTCGAGCAGGTCTTGGTAGATATGACCTGAACTGTAACATGTGGGATAGGAATGTGAGCTTTCAGAGATGAAGAGAGAAGTTCAGTTTGGCTGGTACAACAGGCGTAAGGGGAGAAGTAGGAAATGCAGTTGGAAAAGCATGTCGGGCCCAGATTGTGAAGGCCTTAAACATCAGGGTTGAGATGATTTTCAGGCAGCTGTAGGAACCAACACCACAGTATGACATAAAGAAGTTGTATTACATAACCTTTAGGAATTCTGATCCAGGGAAGATGACTCAGATGGTTTGGAGGGAGAATAGTGAAGGCAAGAAGATCAATTGGCAGGCTGCTGTGAGAGGAAGAGAGGCCGACCCAGCAAGGTGGTGTAGGAATAGAGTGCAGGCTTGAGAGGACTGGACAGCTGATGCACCGCCGGGGACAGAGGAGACGATGATGTCATTAGCATGAATTGCAAATAAAAGGGGAGGACTGGTCTGGGGAAAAAAAGATGGGAAATGTTGAAACAGACCATTCATTTATACGGTATATATCCAGTGCTTGTGAGGAGGAGACACCAGGACCCAGGATACAGATTTAAGAATGATATGCAATGAAAGGAAATTGTTATAGAAAGAGACGAGAGAGAGCTGAGCATGTAACTTTGGGGAATGCATACCTAGCGTCCAAAGGAATCCCGGGAACGGACAAAAGCCCAGAAACTGGCAGCAAAGCGATATAAGGACAGCACAGTAGCACCATCGCCGAGCAGCATCCAGGAGTGCTAGAGTATTTTGGTGCAAGAGACAGAACTCAGAGTGATTTAAGGAAGAAAATGGAATCGAGTGTGCCACACATGTATTAGTTTTCCATTGCTGCATAACAAGTTACCATAAACGTTGTGGCTTGAAACCATAATACCCATGTCATCTAACACTTTCCGCGGGTCAGAAGTCCGGCCACGGCTTAGCTAGATTCTTCGCTCAGTGTCTCATAAGGCTGAGATCAAAGTGTTAGCTGGACTGCACTCTCATCTGGGCCTCATGGTCGTCTTTCGAGCTCACTTTCGTATTGGCAGAATTTATTTCCACGTGGTCGTGAGACCGAGGCCCCTGTTCTGTGGCTGGCTACAGGCTAGGCACCACGCTCAGCTGCTGCAATCTCCGGTTGCTTGCCACAGTGTCTCCCCCGCCCCAACATGTTCTCTCATGCTTTGAATTTGATTCCCGGAAGAGCCCGTCCACCTGAAGGGCTCACCAGGTTAGGTTAGGCCCACCACAGGCAGTCATTGTATTTAAGGTCAAGTGATATGGGAACTTAATTTTAGCTGCAAAATTTCCTCGCAGCAGCAACACCCAGATTGGTGTTGGATTAAATAACTAGGAGGAGGTGTGTACACTAGAGGACAGGGCACTTTGGAGGGCTACTTTAGAATTGTATTTGTTGTAACATTAGGAAACAGCCCAGGGATAAATCGAACTCTAGGCGTGGCTGTGTCCAAGGGGCCTCGCTGTCGTCAGGATTTTCTGTCCTTCAGCTTTGCTCGCTCCCGAAGAGCTTCGTGCTCAGCGGGCTTCCTTCACAAACAGCTCTTTGAAGGCCATGCATCATGGTTTCCCTGGGACAGTGTGCTTTATTCCTCTTAGTCCCAGCCAGGCCGAGAGAGGCTTTTGTTGACGTGGCTCTGGTCATGTGCCTGTCCCTAAAACCAGCCATCATGGCATGAAGGTTGCGTATTCTGATTCTTCAGACTTAGGTCATATGCGCATCTTCAGAGCCAAGGCGTGAAGTCAGCCCAGCTCAGATAACTAAGAGAGTGGGGGAGAAGTCGTTTCCAAAAGATGCCATTCAGGTAAAGTGCTGGTATACGAAATAAAAAGAAAAGAGAGTTGACGGAGCTAATATATCAAGTGTTATAAAAGAAGTCAGTTAGGAAAGGGCCACTGCATTTAGAAGGCAGGAAGCCATCCTGAAAGAAGGAGAAGGAAGTTTAGCTTTTAAAAAAAAGTGGTAGAAGTCAAACTCCAAGAGTTGATGATGTACCTGGTAAAATACCAGCCTTGAATTTATACTACGTGTTAACATTTTTGTTGGTGAACAGGAGAAAGGTGACACCCATTTGGGAATGTACTGGCGTATGGGGAAGGCCTCTCAGGAATGGCGATGATGATACATTTGTAAGAAGTTTCTAGTAAAGGAAAAAGATTGAAGGAGCAACTGAAGTCCAAATTGATCCCAACAGGAGCTGAAGCCAGTAGGCAGAGAACAGACTAAGACCCAAGACAGAGAGCCACTAAAAGTTTTCCCGGATTATAATGTGTGTGAGCTTTTTTGTCTGTTTTGTTTTGTTTTGGTGATCTCTCCCCTTTTTGGAATAGACAGGCATCAGTCCTTCCAACGTAGCCATCTTGTATGAGTGACCGAATATACTCAGAAAGGGTCCTCGGCCTCTGTCTGGCTATCTGGTTACCAGAAAGACTTAGCCTCAGAGAAGTGGTTCTCCAAGTACTGTCCCTGGACCAGCAATGTCAGCATCACCTGGGAACGGAATAGAAACACAAGCCCTCTGGTCCCGCCCCACACCTATTGAATCAGAAATTCTGGGGATGGGACCCAGCCCTGAGGTTGAACAAGACCTCCAGGTTTTGCTGGTGGTGGTTCAAGTTTGAGGGGCATGGCATCCCATCTTCCCTCCACACGCCACAGGGGTTTCCTTAATAGTGGCTTTTGAAAAGCTGTCAGAATCAAGGATCCAGGTTCCTGGTGACCTGGCATGGGGTAGGGGGTTGTAAATCTTAAAAGGGGATGGCAGCTGTTCAGAAGCCACTCATGACTAAAAATAAAATGGACTGGAAGAACAGAAGAGTGAAAGCTAAGTGATAAATGAATTGTTCTCTGGTTCAAGGAGGACTTTCATTGGATGGTAGTCATTATAGGAGCTCCAAGTCCCCGGAGGACTGAGGACAATGAGAAGGGCTTAAATTATAGCTAAAGAGCAGTAATTCTTCTGGAGTACAGGTTAAGTCATAGAACAGGTTTTGGACATGGATCATTTCATTTAAATTCAGGCTCTTCTGATAGATACTCTTAGGAGGCTGCAGAAGGGCGTGGCAAGATTTCTTTCATCAAGGAGCTTAAAAGCTTTTCAAGCCTTCAAGACTTAAATAAATCCAGGGAATATAAAAGGACAATATAACAGAGTGCTGAATTGAAAAGGACCTTGGGTTAAAAATGCATGATAGAGGCTGTAAGTGCTGTGGGCAGTCAGGGGAAGGAGAAATTGGCACTGTGTCATTTTCTTCTCTGGACAGAGGATGAAATTGTGAGCCCAGTTGTATTTCCCAGGTCTGGTGGCGGGGTATGGAACAACTTGGCTTCAAGAAGTCTCTTTTCTTGCCCTCTCATTTCTTTCTGAGTTTTCTGGTTTGTCAGAACCACTAAGTCAAAGTGAGGGTTTATATTTTAAGACTGAGCTTGGGGTATTACTAATATTTTTGTTTTCTGAGAAACTTGTGTGAGAAATTACATTTTATCCTGGGTGTCTTAAATGGAAAGAGACCCAGATAAAAGTTTGGCTTATTCATTTCAAACAGATTTTCACACTCACTCCATTCATGGGGAGAACATGAATGAGCCTGTCTGAGGAAGCCTCTGCTTCATAGGACGAGGAAAGCAAATTACTAATTTTCCATAGTGGAAGAATTGAATTGTATCAGGTCTGGCATTTGGCAAAGAAGAAAACACTTCAGATGAACATGGCATTTCTGTTGTTTTTTGTGTATTTGCACCGTACTGCCCACATGGGTAAGTAAACAGGTAACCAAACCAAAGAACCAAGACAGAAAGTTCCCAAGACACACTTTAAAAAATAATTTTTAATTTTTCAATTACAGTTCATATACAATATTACATATTAGGTAGGTGGGCATAAATGTCATGTCAGTCCGTGAGAGAAATAAAAAAAGATCTGTTAGTCCAGAGGAAGCCAGCAAATTTGAAACCTAATGCTAAGTACTAAAAAAGATTTTTTTCTGACATTTACATGTAATGTGGTCTATTTTTAGCTCTTTTGGGGAGGGCTTTCTTAACTCCAGCTGTAGCCTGCAGGTGTTAACAGAGAGCTTCTTTTTCTTGTGATCATGGGATGACCTGAGAGGCATTAGGAAGCCAGAGCTGGCCTTCGACGTTCTTCGAGTTTAATACCGGTGCTGAGTGGGGTTCTCGAGCAGGAGTCAGTAAGGTCTTGTTGCTTTGAGGGCCCTGGCAGTCAGAAAGAAGAATCAGCTTTTATTTGAAGAGATTAAGAAAAGTTTTGTTGCTTCTCTCTTTTTTTTTTAATTGAAATGTAATTGCCATATAACATATTAGTTTCTGGTGTACAGCAGTGATTTATTAACATCTGTAGATTGTGAAGTGATCACCACAATAACTGTGGTTAATAACATAAGCCTGTTGCTCATTTCCTGATTTCGATCAAGGAGACCCCCTTGAAATGACCAGGAGGAAAACAAAGATGGAATAGAGTTAGTTGTGTATCTCTAGGTCACATCCCATAAGGCAGAGACTGCTTCTTCCTCCTGGAAACTCGACGCCTGGCCAACTTCCACTCATCTTTCGCCTCTCTGCTTAAGTGTTACTTTTGAAGGAAAAACCTTCCTGCGCCCCTCCTCCTAAATGGGGTAGCCCATTACGATTGAAAATCACAGTGCTTATTTTTTCTTCATAATACCTTTCCAATGTTCAAACTTTATACATATACTAAAAAGAGTATATTTACTGTGACCCTTTAATATCTGTCTGTTTTGAGGTGGCGAACTCCGTAAAGGCATAGTTCTTGAAAGTTCTTGTCTATTTTGTTCACCACCATAAACATGGAACCGGGTGGATATACTAAACACCAAGGAAAAATCTGGCAAGTGATTGAATTAATTAATAAGAAAGCACTTTGTAAACTCTATTCACTATAAAAGCCATTGTTAATTATATCAGTAGCAGACACCTCCTTTTCTCTCTTCTGTCCTCATTTTTTCTCTCTTATTTTTAATTCTTTATTTTGAGGTAGATTTGTCAGTATTTTACCAATTCCAAATCTAAGGTTTGACATTATTCATTGTTGCCTTTTTTTGAGATAAGGGACCACTTTTTTCTCTCAAAAAATATTACACCCACAGTGTTAATGCTGTGACTGTCTCTTTTGTTCAGCACGTGTGTATGACTCTGAGAGGCCCTTGGGGATGATTTATTTGGGAAGCAAACAGGATCCAGTGTAGCACTTAACTTCTGTTTTCTGTCTCCCCCAAAGCCATTCACATATGTTCCTATACCACAAGTACACTCCTCAAGAATTCCCAGTCAGTCAGAATAATATTGGCCCAGGAAAAGCTGTTTCTGGCTCTGTCTTCAAGGAGGGGAAAAATTAAAAATTCAGGTGTGGAACATATTAACGATCAGATTATGAATAGGTCTTCTCTTTAAAAGCAACAAAGCAAAAGTCATCCAGTGCCTCTGCAGCAGGTCTCCAGTGTGCCACTTTGTGTGTACGTGTTGTCCTTGGTGGGCGGCAATGGCAGACAACCAGGTGGAAAATTTCACAGCCCGGCAAACCTCTGGTACACCAAGCGTGCCATTGGAGGGAGCCCTGCGGCCTGGACCGAGTCACGATGGGCCTGCACATGCCTCTCTCGCCACCCTCCACTCCTCCTTTCTCTTCCCCACCTGCTCCAGGCCCTCGGTGTCTTTCCTCCGGAAATTCAGACGCGCAGGTTCCGGGACTCTGCTTCTCTCAGGCCCTCCCTGGAAGGAGGAATCCTAGCATGGTGGCTCTTGCAAACGCACAGATGTTTGGGTGTCCGAGGGACAGTTGATTGTTGGTGGCTAGCCAAGGCTGGCTTTTGTATTCTGGCTCAGAGCTGAGTAGCGGGCTTATGACCACTAAGAACGCTTTGCGTTTACATAGTGACTTTCTGCTCGGGAACTGTGAGTGCTTTGCCAGAGTGATCTTAATTGATCCTCCCAACAGCCTCCCATGACAGTGGGAAAACGTCCCAGCTCGCTCTTATTTCAAGAGAGTAAAACCAAGTGGCTTACTTTGAGGCTCTGTTGCAAGTTTACCTCTCAGCTGGGTTGCATCTGTAGCCTCCTAGAATTGGCTTCAACTTTATGGGGGGCAGGGAGGAACGGGGGAAAGGCTGGCAGTGCCATGCTGCTGTGTTTCCTGGGGCAAGAGCAAAGGTACTACATTTCTTTTTTACAAAAAGATACTGGAGCATAGTCTCTGGTGACTGAGCAGTTAGTCTAATCGACTGTGAACTTCATTTGTTGAGATAACGAGGGATTTGATGATGCATTTACCTTTTTCTTTCTCTTCTCTTCTACTCCCATGCTAGGTTTTTCTCACTTCTCTGTGAAGGGAGGAAAGAACACGCCTGAACCCAGGAGCACCCCAGCTTCTTGTGGAGCGTGCCCATGGTGGAGGAAGGCTGGGGCTCCCGGTGAACAGCGCACAGTGAATGTTGTAAGTCAGCCAGAGCGGCACCTGTGGTGGCCCACCTTGCAAGGAGTTGTGAATTTCTGGATGCCACGGAGCCAGGGTGGTCAAGGGGCGTTCATGTTAGTGCTAGGTGATCATTCAACTAGCTTCTTTTTTTAGAGGAGACGTTCTGTTTTTATTTGCTGTGAACTTGCCTTTCTCTCAGCTTCGGTGGGACACTTCTCATTTTCTCCTTCTGGAATAAAAGAGTAGAATACAGGGATTCTTTCACTGTAGGAATGCTCTTCCTCCTGGTCCAGATAGTATCAACTTTACAGCATCCTCGCAATTCTTTTAGGTTGGTGGGTTGGCGGGGAGGGTCACAGTCTCCAGGTGAAGAATTAGTAACCAGGATTACCATCAGCAGTTATTTTTATTTATGTGAAGCTTTTCATTGGAATGGGTTTTTCTGGCTTTCAAAAACCTGAGGCATACAAGTGTCATCAGTAGTTTTGGGTGCTTCTCGTATTCAAAATTGGCTGATTTACTGGTTTTTATGAGGCTACTGGGGTGGGATTTTGAGGTTAGTCAAAGTAGTTCCTGCAGATCAGCTGCTGGTCACCTTTCATGAGGCCTTTTAGGACCACGTAGTTGAAGAGACAGTACACGATGGGCTTTGAAGGGCTTATCTGCCACGACACTTAGGGGTTTGATCAGCTCTGCTTTCTGGAGATTATACCTAATTTCCAGACTGTGTCACCAAAACAAGTTTCGAAGAGTTTGAGAAGGGAAGAATAAAGCTACAGGAAACCCGGGACGGCTTAGGAATATATTAACCTTCAAATTTTAGAATTGAAGAGCCAACTTCGACTAGGGTATATATGGACACACACACATATATAAATATATGCACACTTAGTGTATAGGTATACTTAATGTGTATATACACACACAATATATATTATATATTTGTGTATATGTGTTATATATACATACCTACATATATTTGTGTGCATATGTAGCTTTATATATTGTTTTCAGCTTTTTTGATATTTTAAGGATATGATTTTATTTTTTTAAATATTTAATTAATTTATTTTTATAGAGAGGAGAAGGGAGGGAGAGAGGGAGAGAAACATCAGTGTGTGGTTGGTTGCTCCTCGTGTGCGCCCCCTGCTGGGGACCTGGCCCGCAACCCAGGCATGTGGCCTGACTGGGAGTCGAACAGGCAACCCTTTGGTTTGCAGATCGACATTCAATCCATTGAGCCACACCAGCCAGAGCAGTTTTCAGCTTCTGAATAACTCAGTCAGGAACCTTTTTCAGGCGTTTATTACCTATTTTTTACCAGTTTCATAAGAGATTTTGAAAAGCCAGGTGCAGTAATATGAGGACATTTATCAGGGAGAAAAAGCATTAACATTGAAAAGAAAAATTTCCACTGAGTCTTTTAATTTCATAGTTTTCTAAATATTTTTATTAAAGTATGTATATTTATCCATATAAATGGGTTAAATAGTCATATTAAAATATATTTATTAAATTCAAAATCTCCCAGAATATCTCAGTGAATGGACTGTGAGAGGTGCTGGCATTTTAATGTGTTTCTATTTTGTACATACGAGCACATTGGTTCTAGTAGAAAGTACACAGGTCCCGAAATCAATTGACCTGAATTCTGTTCCTGGTCCCTTTCTCAAGGACAAGTAAGTTTGCAGCCTTGGGCAAGTCACCCATGACGTGTTATTTTGTGAGTCTATGGATTGTTCCATGCTACTTCTTATTGATCAGTTGGCATCGTGGTTTGGGGTCCCATAAAGGGCAGAGCATTGTATAAGGCATGTTAATACTTAATAATAAAAAGTATCTCTTATTATGAAAGTTTCTACCACTGTTAAGGAATAATTTTGGGCCCTGTCAGATTTGGGTGCCACAGTAGTAGTGTGTTTTACTAGAAATTATTTTTCTTGATCAGGTAGCTGTGAGAATGTCCTTCTGGTGATGTTCTTTAAAGGCTTTTTATCCTGCGAAACAAGTGTCTTACGGAAAGGTGGTTTAGATTTCATGTTACATTTAAATGAGCACTACAGTTATTGTACTGTCATCAAGGTAGCTCTTGTTTTGAACTTCGTGGGTTTTTATTGTTTTTAGCCATTGGTTTGAACTGCTCACATGACATGTCAAGCTCTAAACACTGAGGTTTTCAAAGAAGCTCTGAATGTAAACTTTAAGATACCACATGGCCAACTTAAAGTCACTTTAAAATCCTTCTGTGAACGACATAGTTTGAGAGAGAAGAAGAGAATTCTAAATTCTAATGAACTCCTTCAGAACTGAGAACTTTGTCTTCCAAATTGCATTCGCTTGGACAGTGGCGAGGGCAGGGGTGGGGGATGTCCCAGTTTTCTCAGTAAATTTTAAAATTAGTAACTTTTAAAAATCTTGGTGCATTTTTACAATGCTGAGTTTATACTTCCCCCTTCCTTGGGCACCCAAGGTCCTTGGCCACTATGCTAGGGAGGGCAGGAGATTTTCAGAGAGTGTGTGCTTGAGCATAGATGGGGTGTGTTGGCGGGCATGTGAACATTGGAATAGCAGGCGTCACAACCCTTGAACTCGTGGTGTTGGTCCTCAGCAGTCCTTGTAGACTGCACCCCAAACTCATTACCTCTGCAGTAGTCCTCTTCTTGTCCCTATGAACCACCTCTCAGATCTGCCGCCATCTTTCTAACAGATAGACTTTGCTCCTCAAAGTGTCTCAGACTGGCTCTAAGATGTGGTGTCTTATACAAGAAATGAGACAGGGTTTTCTTACGTGATGCTCCAGTTAACTGGTTAACCTGGATCCTCCCAAAGCCCCGAGGGCCCATTTTATGATGAGTCACATGAGAAAGTTGAGTTAGAAGAGTTCTGGTGATTCTTCTGACTCCCAGTGGCTAGTGTTGCATAAAGTATCAGCCTTGGATGAGGCCAGAATGGACCTTCATGTCCCCCTGTTAGGCTTCTAAAAGTCAATGGACTTTTATTTACAACTGTTTTTAAAAGTGCTGAGCACCAGTATAATGGTTTTAACCAGTATCATGGTTAAAAAAAAAAAAAGAATGATTATTTTTGCTGCTGTCATGATATTCTTTCCCCAGGACCTTCCGACACACCATGTGACAGTTCAAAGGTGTTCATTTTAGTGCTGAGAATATAGTTTTAGTCATTTATATTTAGGATCCACACCCGTTGGTCTTTTTGAAAATTAAATATGAGCCACTTTTGAAATTAACTTTTTAAAAAGTGTCCACCTTCATACTCAAATATCGCTTAGTGTATAAGCAAGGAGGTGGCGATCCGTGTTTCATTCCTAAGCTTCTCTGCCTCCTGAAATAGGACTTCTCAGGTTGCCTTTTCAAAGTAGCCTTCCCTGACCTGGATAAAATCGCATCCACCCCGTCCCTCTCTATCACCTAGCTTACTTTATTTTTTAAGCACGTCTTTTTTTTAATCATCCATCTCCTTAACTAGACCGTAAGTTTCATGAAAGCAAGGATTGTTATTTTTTTTTTTTTCTGGTGAATCTACAAGACCTAAAATGCTAAGTGAGCACTCAGTAAATATTTGAGTGACTGTCCGAGGACAGAGTAAATGTATGCCTGGGCTTCTCGTGTGTGGGCCTGCGCTGTCAGTAAAAAAACATAAAGTTCTGATGAGAACTGGCTAGGGGCTGGCATGGACAGACTAGGCTATTTTCTTTAATCCTTAGAAGTAGATGCTGAATATCTATGGCGTATTTAAGGAAATGTGGGAAAGGAAACAATTTGCTTTAAAAAAGGCTTTATAGAACTGTCAGTAGGGTTTGGGGATTTTCTGATACTTCTTTTTTAAAACATTCTGCACCGCGTGTTTCCTCTGCTTTTCCATTCGAGTGGTTTGCTTTATGGCCTCGTGGTGAGCAGCCTGCCCTGGTGTTCTGGGGAAGGCGGTGGTTTTGGTGGTTTTGCCTCTTATGATCATGTCGTTTGATGACCGTTTATGTTTACATTTATTCCCAAAGTGGGAACCAGGCCTGAGTGCTGAGTCTACCTGGAAGCTCACCATTTCCTGACAGCTTCATTTGCACTTTGTTTACTTTCGGGTGACATACATTTGGGAATGAAATGATCTGCCCGTACCTGTTAAGTTCATCCGCTGTCTGTGTGGTGGGGAAGGGGAGGTTCACCAAAGATAGGGAGGCATCATTCTACACTGCTTGTGCGGGTCACAATAATAAAGATTTCTTGAATTTTTTGTATTTATCGACCCCCTTTTCAGAATAGCTGTTCTGAACGCTGGAGTCACATATTCGTACGGAGAAATGGAAAGACTAAAATAAATACCTCTGTGCCTGTTTGCACAGTAGTATGCTGTCTTCATAAGCTTTCAAAAATGGAAGCTGAATTTCTAGTCTCCGGAGTAAGAGAATTACACATACGCCCTCTAATAAGAGTGATTTGGGAATTTCCGTTATGTCTGTCAATTTGTGCCTTTTGGATTTGCCACCTGTAATACCAAATTCTCTAGCATTATCATTAAAAAAAAAAAACCAGCTGAGACAGAGTAGGGGGTCAGGAGAGAAGGGGACATGTTACTGTTAGATAAATGAAGAAAAGTAGTCTCATTTTCTTTCAGCCCTTGCTTTTAATGGGCTTGTAAATTGACCTACATGTTGTAAAGACTCTGACTGAGCACATTGCATGCGTGTACTCTGGGCCGTTCTCCTGTAGCCTGCAGCTCTCTAGGGTTTTCTGTTCCACCCATTGTTTTCTGTTCCTCAGACTTCTTCCAGTTGCTTCTTATTAACAACCTCACTGATTCCTGGCTGTTGCCCCTTTGGTGGGACCTTTACCATGAGCTGCTACTTCTGAGGGTTGATGTCAGAATGACTTCCGGAGTCAGTTGGCACAGTCTAGCACATCCCAGGCACACCCTTTCCCCTCGGGGTCCTCATCCCTAAATGCTCAGCCTCCTCCTCTCAGCATCTGGGGGAGGGGGAGGGAAGTGCACTGAACACCCAGGAGCCGTGGAAGGAAAAATGCTCGTGCATTTTCTGTAATACCTGTGTTCTGTGGGGAAAAGAAAACATCAACAGCCCGCTCTGACCGCCTTCTAACCGAGCAGTGCTGAGGTAGGTTTTGTGTTCTACCTAAGTTAAGAGTTCACTAAAAAAAAAAAAAAAAAGTATGTATTAAAAGTGTATGTGTTAAGGAAGTCTGTTAAGGACACAGTGATGGGCAATCTATATTTACCGCCCTCTGAGATGCCACTCTAACAGACCACCGTGTGAGCCCGGTGCTCCCTACAGGATGGCGGGCGCGCTACCTCAGGGATGGAGCTCCATTAGACCTAGAAGCAGAGGTAGGATTTCAACCCGATAGATGGATAGATGTGCGTACTCTGAGATGGCAAAGGAGAGAGAGAAGATAAAACTAGTCTTTTATCTAACTGCGTCTGCCTCTGGGCAGGTGAGAGCTCAGAGTCAGAGACTTCTTTCCATCAGCAGTGACCACCGACAAAGACATAGGATGGAGATTTGTAGCCCCTGGGAACCATTCTCCTTTAGGGTTATTTTATATATTTATCTTCAAAAACTGAAGCAAGAACTTGGGCCATTTAAAAAAATGATGCCTCTCAACTCTATTCAGTACAGTGTTTTCCGCATGAGCTACGAACAGAAACCACACGCAAAACTAAAACTGTTTTTCTCAAGGGGCGTATCTTTGAAGTGCTTACAGTTCAAGGACCAGCATGCATGCAAGAGGGAAGGGCAAGGATGGCTGGACAGTGCTGATGCCTCGGAGGGAAGGTACTCGGCCACTGAAAATTCTTCCGGATAGAGAGCAAATAATTGCCACACTTTTTGATGCTTCAAAGGCTGATCAACTCCATCATCTTTGTTAAAATATTATTGATGTATGTCATTTCTAAGTATGTCATACCATAGGATTTCAGTTATTTTCATTACTCTTTAAAAGATTGTCTCTCTTTTGCTTTCTTACAAATTAGTGAGGCACAAATAGGAACTAAATAAAACCAAAACAAAATCGGTTTGTTCTTACCGGCAAATAAATTGTTCCTTGGGACTAATGTAAGACGACAAATAGAAAGATAATATCATTCTTTTAAT
Source organism: Mormoops blainvillei (assembly GCA_004026545.1). NCBI lineage: Eukaryota > Metazoa > Chordata > Mammalia > Chiroptera > Mormoopidae > Mormoops > Mormoops blainvillei. Next base: position 13,318 of record PVJD01013217.1, read on the forward strand.
TCCTCCAATTTTTTACTTTTATAAAATAATCAGTTTTTAATACCAGAAAATCATTTAACTGCACAGTTTTAAATGGTAGCTATGTAATAAATCATGCTAGGTGAATCTTAGATTGAGAGAATGAACCCATCTTGTGTATGTCTTGAGGATTACATTAACCCTTTGCAGACACCTGAGTATGTTACATGATTCAGAAAAACTAATTTTCTTTTTTAAATTTTTTAAGTATATTTTATTGATTTTGCTGTTCTCCCCATTATTCCCCTGTGCCCTGCACCCCTCTCCCTCCAGCAGTCCCCTCCTTAGTTCATGTCCGTGGGTCATACATAATAAGTTCTTTGGCTTCCCCTTTCCTATGCTATTCTTAACCTCCCCCTGTCTATTTTGTACCTACCAATTATGCTTCTTATTCCCTGTGCATTTTCCCCCATCCTCCCCTTCCCTGTTCCCGCTGATAACCCTCCATGTGATCTTCATTTCTGTGATGATTCTGATCCTGTTCTAGGTGTTTGCTTAGTTTGTTTTCCTTTTTATTTTCTTAGGTTCAGTTGTTGATAGTTGTGTGTTTGTTGTCATTTTACTGTTCATAGTTTTGATCTTCTTTTTCTTAGATAAGTCCCTGTAACATTTCATATACTAAGGGCTTGGTGATGATGAACTCCTTTAACTTGACCTTATCTGGGAAGCACTTTATCTGCCCTTCCATTCTGAATGATAGCTTTGCTGGATAGAGTAACAAGTATAAAGTGCTTTTTAGGAGAGATAGTAAAATGAGCTATTTGTAACCTATGTTGAAGGAAGTTACTTTTTCAGTGTGATGTTTTCTGTTTCTGCTTTCATTCTGAAACAGTTAGTTTCCTTAAGTAGAATCCCCAAAATGAAAATACTAATGGGATACAATGGCAATCTCCTTTAGAATCTTTTCCAGAACTCTGGCATGTGCTTGTTATCATGCTCTTTGGAGTCTTATCCCCTTCTTCTACCTCTAAATCCCACTTCTTTCCTGATACCTTTATCACACCATGTACTGTGACATCTCCCTTCCAACTTCAAGTGTTTGGCACTGCGGTAGGACTTGCCCACAGTGCCAGCAGGATCCCCGCGTGGAGACTGGGCTGGGTTATGTCTTTCATTCTGCACAGAAGCCATCTTCATGGACATCGGGACACTTGTGCTTTGTGCATCTAGAAATGAAAACACGCTTGCTAAAATCATTTTCTAAAATTTCCATTAGAGTGCTCTTCCTTTCATTTTGCTTTTTTTCCTTCTCTAACCTTTGTAACTTTCATAGAACTGAAAAATTGTAATTTCTCCAGGGCTGAAATCCAAGACTTGAACAAGTCAGTCTTGATGCCTGGGGTGCCTACGAGCTGCTGCCCATTACAAGCATTGTAAAACTTACCCTGCATAACAAAGAGAACTGGGCAGGGATTCTTCCCCTTTTCTGCTATGGCAAGCCCTAGTTTTCCAGACTCCCTTGACTTTTGTTCTCCAAGAAAAGGGGGCATGAGATTAAGGTGCTATTATTCAGAAAGGGGACAGCTATTGCCTATACAAGCAGATTTTTCCTCCCTTCCCATTGGCAGCCTCAGTTGCTCCAGCTGTTTCTGGCTGTCCTGCTTCTGCTATGAACAGCCTCCCTTCCCCCACATTCAGAGGACTAATAAATTAACTACACAAACGGCAGTTGGTTCCCCCACATCCACCAGCTCCATAATCCAGAATAGAGTCATTCAACCTTTATCTTAAGCGAGTTTCTTGCCCCTTGTTTGTCACCAGCACATCAAGCTCAAGTGTAGATTAAAGGATAGTATGGCAAGGTGAGAGCTATCCACTGGGTAATATTAGTCTGTCACTCCCCTTCAGCAGAGCAGAGTAGCTGCCAATTGGTATCTTGTTGCTGTCATCGGAGTTTGCAATCCAGGTTCCCAGCTCTGCTGGCGATCTATTTCTGTGCCCCAGCAATGATGCCAGTTGTCCTAGCAACCTGCTGGCTGACACATCCCTAAAGACAAGCAAGGAAGTGGCAATGGAAGAGGGGGGCCTCCCGAGGGTCAGAAGAGGGTTGGCAGTCACCTTGCTCGAAGAGGATTTTCCATTTCCTTCTTCGGGGCAGTCCTCCAAGAAAGGGTGTCAGTCAGTATCATGGGAGTGTCACTTAACTAAGGATCATGGACCACATGGTCTTTCTGGTACAGATAGCATCCTATGGAGAATAACAAACTGATTAATGGATAGTCCAGGCCGAATGGGGGGTGGGGGCGGATCTGCCGGGCCAGGATGTTAGGCGATCTCAGAACAAAGGATGGTATCAGTTTTTCTTGTGAATTGAGTTGATGTGCCGGTTGTTTATCAGAATTGGCACTCAGAGTTGGGGATATGGGTCAGTGTTCAGAAGGGATCAGAGGTCAAGAAGGGGAGGATGAAGGGAAACGCCACTGCAGTCGATCTTGGCTCCTTTTCCTGTTGACGGGTCTGGCTGGAAATCAGTCTGGTGTAACTAGAGCTTTCTCGCTGGGCTCCAGTAACTTATCCATGTTCCCAGCGTTGAAAAGGAACACTACTCACCTTGTCCTGTTCTTTGTAACTACTCTCCTCCTTCATTTATGTCAAATTGAATTGGCAGTAAATGACCTTCCCCCTTTTCTCTGATTTGGATCCAAAAGAACATAGAAGTTCTAAGGATTAAATCTTCAGGTCCCTAACCTAGCTGGCCCTGCCTAGATTAAGTCTAAAATTAGGCAGTCACTTGACATTGGCTGTCTTGAGGACTTTATTCCATAGCCACTTTTCTGTGGAAGCCCTTAGCTAGTGACTTCGGCTGATGTTTTTTTTTTAGGAGTGTTTCTGTCTGTGTTGGCATGGTGCTGTCAGGACAGTTTACATAGAGAAAGAACTAGGGGAGCGTCTGCCTGCAAACTTTGTTGGGAGATGGGCGGTAAGGGGGTCTGATGACCAAATGTCCCCCGAACATTCGAAACCCACAAATGGCATAAAATGTTATTAGTACCTGAAGTGTCATTACCAAAAGAACTCTGTACTCTCAGAGACCCATGACTATTTGCTACACTGAATGGCCATACTTAGATAATTGCATGTAATTGTACCTTCGTGATGGGGAACCCAGTTAGGGTATAACTGAACGTTTCTAGCACATTTATATACTCGACAAACACCAATTCCCTCTCCCATACCTGGAATAAGGATAGGTATTAAAGGTCTGGGACTGGGATTAAGAGAAATGGTATTTGCACAAGGTATTTTTTTGTACTTTCAGAGCAATCTACGTTTTTAAGATGTTTCTTTACAAATAAAATTTTAAAAGTCAGTTTTGTTTGAGAGGTGTGTGGGGTGCCCAGTGGTCATTATTTTAAGTTGTTGAAATGGATTAGAGATTAGGAGACACTGTGTGTTCCTAGAACAATAAATATCTATTAGGTGTATTTTGATATTGTAGAGAAGTAGAGTTGTTTTTTGAAGATCATTATGTAACTATTAATTCAGTACGTAATGGTAAATATTCACCCTTCCTCACGTGCACAGGCAGTAAAGACGGTTATGTCATATTGCTGTGAATAATAGATACAACTCGTGAATTTCACTGACATTGGAAGATTAAAATTCTTCTCTAGATTTGATAGTTTCTTTTTTAAAAGAAATTTGATAAAAGCAAATGGCAATCCAAGTAGGCCTCATGAACTTCATGCTTCATGCTTTTCTTTCCACAATTTATCTGGATATTCAGTAATTGGCAGCCCACCTAGAATACAAAGAACCTGTTCTTTCTCCCTCTTGAATTTGTTATTGTCAGTCACGGAGGTAAGTGTGAATCTAAATATTAATACCTTAGGAGACGATGGAGAAGCCCTGGGCTTGGTCCAGGAACGGGAGCTGTGGGCTAAGAACGGGCATCCGGGTTTCCCTCCCGTTCCTGCGCCTCTGAAGCCACCGACGAGCTGCCTGCCTTCTCTGTGCCTGTCCTCATCTTCCAAAGGAAGATAGCTGTCACTTTCACTTAACAGCCTCGGGTTTAAATACATACAGGGTGAGGCAAAAGTAGGTTTACAGTTCCACGTATGGACAGTGATATAATAATAAGTAAATAATAATACAAGAATAAACTCTGTGTTTTGCATACTCACACCTGTAAATCTACTTTTGCCCCACCTTGTATTAGTCCAAATAGGAGGCTTTTGGAATCATGTCTGGGTTCCAGTCTCAGCCCCGCCGCTTATTAACTGTGTGTCTTTGGCCACCTGGCCTGGCTTCTCCGAGTTTTATTTACCTCGTCTGTGAAATAGGCCCAGTCACTACCTACCCTGAAGGATTGTTGTGAGAATGAAATGAGATGTGTGTTAAGTTTTAGCCCAGCGATTTCTCTCTAGTAACGGTGGCAGCTGTAATGGTGTTAGGATGAGACATTTCACAAAACAAAATTTATCCCGATGTGTTGCTGAAGTCAACAAGTGAACAATTGCAACTTGCTAATCTCTTTGTAGAGACATTTCTCCTGTAATATAAATTGTCATTAACTGTCAATTGCAACTTGCTAATCTCTTTGTAGAGACATTTCCTCTGTAATATGAATTGTCATTAACTGTCAGGTGATTGCCTTGACAGCGAAGTCAGTCAGGTACTGTTAAGCCTTCTGCATCTCCGACACGCGTAGTAGAATAATTACAATGGTGAAGGTGACAACATTGTCAGAATTCTCCATGAGCACATGTGAGGGCCTTGGGATTTTAGGTGAATTTTTTCATATTAGTCAAACTGAAAGGCATAGCGAGTTTAGAAGATATGATATAGTCTCATCTATAAAAAGACTAGGGAGATTCCCAAAGGCTATTGCTATAGAATTTAGTGAAACTCTAAAAAAAGAAAAACATTAAAATATATTTTGATGTAGTTAACATGTCTTGGTGGTGATTGGTAAAAATGATCTCGTCTAATTCCTTGAAATTAAGGATAGAAAAAGCTGGAAGACAGAGATGTATATATTATATTCCTGTATCTTCTTTTGGAAAATGTTTTCTGAGTGTGTGCTGTAAGTTAGGCCCCCATGACAGCTTCACACCTTTCAGTCACTGGAGAGAAAGATGAAGAAATGGGCAACTGATTCACACTGCTGCTCTTTATTGGAGCTCATGGCAAGCCCTGGATGCAAACAGTGTGGCGTTTTCTAGGGTCAGGGAAGCTTTTATCCCGAGACTGGGAGCTTTTAACCAGTAAGGACAGTGAGCGTATCAGTTGACATATACTGTGTAACAGGCAACCTCAACATTTAGTGGCTTCAGACAACAAACATAAATAACAAACATATTATTTCTTATGATTCTGTGGGTTAGCTGGCCTCTTCTAGTGTGGCTGGGACTGACTGGTCTGTGGCATCCCTCACAGGTCAAGCCGTGGTGAGGCTAGTTGGCCAGAGGGAGAGGGGAACTTCAGCTGCTCCATGTGGTGACTCATCCTCTAGTATGTTAGTCTGAGCTCCTTCATACTGAGATCTCAAGGTTCTCAAGGGCAGCAGGAGAGAACAAACGAGTGCTCAAGTACTTTGCACCCTCCACTCGCAAGGTGTATGCTAATTTCCCTTTGGCCAAAGCAAGTCACTTAAGCAAGTCACAGGTTCACGGGATGGGGGAAACGCCAGCTTTAGTTACTTGGTGGACAGCATGTGCCAGGCTCAGAGGTAAGAGAGAACACGGCATGTTGGAAAATCGCAAGTAGCCCAGACTGGCCAGAGGAAAACAGGTAAGAAGGGTCAGGAAAGGGCCAGATAATGAAGCACCTTTTCAGCAAGCTCGGCTGAGGAGTTTGGAGGTGATCTTGGAGACAGGAGAAGTGTCACTGACAGATCTTAAGCAAGATATTGACATGATCAATAAGATACGTAGAAATTTGGTCAGATGGCTAAAGCCTAATACCATGTGTTGGCCTAGACAACTCAAGGAGTGTTTCCAAAGAGACATCCCAGGAAAGTATTGTAGCTGAGAGGTGGTTCCAAGTGGATGCGTGCTTTCTAAACAGCGTGACCAGAAAAGAAAAGAGGGTGGAGGCCCTGAAGGCCTGTCAGCAGAGACAGAGGCTCAGGGCTTGGGCACTGCCTGTATGCAGTTAGCTGGCAGGTGAAGAGGGCTCGGAACACGCGGAGGGAGCTGGACCTTGCCAGCAACGGTCATCCTGGGATCCTGCCAGACTCCAGGGTCCTGGGGGTTTAAATAAATACGTGCTGGTGGGCTGATTGAAAAACGGTCTCTGAAAGTGTATTCTCCTGGTAGGTAATATTGTAGTATAACCCCAGCTGACGACTTTTTTCCTCCCCATGATCCCAGATTAGACAGTGTGTTCCAGGGCCTTTGGGCTCCCTAAAAAATCCTCCCTACCCTCTGGTGAGGCTGTTGCTCACCCATTAATTTTAAGAACTGACCTTTTAACTGGGTATTAAGTATAACTCTTTAAAAATGCTAAAATAGAAATGACTTTCATTTCACTAAATTCAAGTCACCGAGAGTGAGAACTTGTGGTTTTCAGCAGTACGTTTGGGAGCCAGTTTGTTGTCACTGAAACTGCACAATACTGAGTGGGAGTAGCAGGGTATTTTTCAGTCCACGGGGTTTTAACTCAAATGTTAAAATGTTGTCTTTTATAGGTTTAAAAAAAAACACCAGGGAGGGAACACCTAAATGTGCATTAAGCATATAATAATTTGCTTTGTTTTCTTTCTAATTTTTCAGTTTGAAAAAACACAGAAGAGTGTAGACAGGGCAGTGTAGGCTGCTGGGGGATGGCCCCTGGTTTCTGCTTCCTCTGCCTTGAGGGACACCTTCCTTACCCAAGTAATTGTAAATAAGTAGAAATCGAGGGGAGAGAGGAAGACAAGAAGGAAAATGAAGACCCCGGAACATTACACCCCTGGGGCAGGTACCACTGTTGTAGCCCAAAGTCCTAACATTTTCTCCACCTCCAGAGTTTTAACTGCCTTTTCTAAATCAGCTTCTTGTGAGATGGACACCTGGCCGTGGCCGTATTAAGCACTTCATTTTCTGCTCACTCATAGGAGTGTTGTGTCAGCACTGAATTCAGTCGGGGGTACCACTCTGCATGTCTGGGGCTGTTCGCTTAGTGCCTGTGCATTCCAGGTGTTATCACCAGGCTCCATTACCTGAGCGAGATGCATTTTCAAAGACAGGAGAGGGTTTGAGAAAGAAACCCCAGTGGTGAGTCAGAGGCTAAAGGCATTTGTTTGCCGCTGAGCAAGAGTGAGCATTTTAGACGTTCTTATCAGAGTCTTGGTTAACAACCATGTGGAAGGCTGATAAAGAAACGTGTGATAGGGGACCTCATAATTTAAAGTGCCCAAATTTGGTGAGCTTCACTATCATGTGAAGTGGAAATGAAAACAGGGCATGTTTTGGAATTTCTGATCCTGCTTCTTTGCGTTAATAGCAGATCATTGCATAAGCACCGACTGACTGCATTTGATACTGAATGGAAGATACGGTTTGCTGCGCTCCGTTTGGTCTGGCTTCCTGCGCGGAGCCTAGAACAAGTGCCAGGAGAGGGAGAGAGCCAGCAGTAGAGGTGACTGAAGGAATGTCTAATTGCCTTTTTTTCTTTCTTTTTTTTTTTTGTAGAAACCCATGACCTTACATGTAGTTCCACATGGAATATTAATCAAAATAATATATTTCTTTATAAATACTTATTCAGTCTGTACTAGAATATGTAGTGTATAGAGGAAGAAAATAGAATCTTATTTTTAGAAGTGGGGTGAAGATGCAGGTGTGTGTATTCTGCCACCTGTGAATTATTACACTAGGCTCTGTCAGCTGATTTTCTTACCCACCTGTGCTTTCTGTGGTACCTTAAGCAATGGAACCATGCTAATCCACAGGGGACATGGGTCACGATTAAAGTTAATGCTATGATCAAAATCACCTGCTGTTATTTGCTTTTTTTAGAAATTTCAGTGATACAGTGAACTCTGCCTCCTTGATTAACATATAGAGACAATGATTATAATCTAAGATGATGTGGTGACTGGCGAAGTAATACTTGTGAAGTATTCTGAGCATCTTATACAGAAAGACAGGCTGCCCCAAGTCAGAATATCGTTGCCCTCCCACTTTTCTTTTCTGTAAACTCACACACACACACACACACACACACACACACACACACACACACATACACACACACCCCATGGCCCCCTAGCATGCTCTATTGAAAGCGTCCCAGCTACAGAGAACGTGGCGGCCTTGCATATAGCTGGCTTTCCAGCCTTAGTCTCTGGTAAGGACATAGGTCATACCTGGGGCTATAATTTTCACTTACCTGGACATGAGCACCTCTCTGATTCAGTCTGTGTCTATCACCTCATTCACAGATCTGGACTCCTCAAACTAAACCTACTCGTGGCAGCAAATCAGAAATGCAGTGCTCCAAGGCATATATATCTACTTATTACATCTCAATCTTAAATTTACAAACAATATTTCAGTTTATGAAACTAAAAACTCAAATTTGTTTCCATGATTAAATATGTAGCCATGGTTGAACATTGCTTAGCAGAAGCCACGTTTATTTTCCGATAAAACTCTTCAAGTTTTGTGGTATCAATTTTTTCCCAGTGCTGGGACTCTTTCACATAGAAGGGAGAGTGTCGGAATAAGAACACTCAGCCAAGCTTGTGTGAAAACCTGTGGCAAATGGTTATCTGTGGCACAGGAAAAATTTCCAAGGAGGCCCAGTTTGATTCCCTTAGGTGTCTCGTCTCCCTCTTTTCCCTTTCGGGTCTAATATTTCCCTTCTCCCAGTGCCTCAAATCACTGCATGTGCCTTGCTTGACCTGTGAAGAAGTGCAGTTTGATAAAGACACATTAAGCTTATAGAGACCTTGGCCAGGGTAATTACATTTTACAAGGGCTCAGGGACCCAAGGATTGGATTATTTTTAATGGTGTAATTTCAGCTGATCCTTGGCAGGGGGATCTTTTGGGTGTCATTTTTTCAAATATATTAGGAACCAAGCCGCTGCCCACCTTATCAATGAATACTACCCATCCTACCTTCTACCCAATAACATTCCATGTAAAATAACTTATCTTAATTTTAATGACAATCTAACTTTGCATATACAAGGGGGGACCCCCAAAAAACAGAATTTATTTATAAGAAATTGTGTATTTATTCTTACATGTTTAGACTTCAGTTGCCTTCAAAATACTCTCCCTTTGATGCAATACCCCTATCAAAGATGTTATCAAGATGTTTTTCCACTGCTCAAAACCGTTTTTGAACTTGTTGATTTTGATTCCTTTTAGTGCTTCTGCCATTTTTTGTTTCACCTCTTCCACATCGGCAAAACGTTCCCCTTTGAGGACTTTCTTCATCTGAGGAAGAAAACAAACAAAAAAAAAAGTGACTCAGGGCAAGATCCAGTGAACAGGGAAGGTGGGGTAGGGGGGGTCATGCCATTTTTTTGTTCAAAAACTGCTGAATATTGTCGGCACAGTGTGGGCAGGTGTGCCTGTGTATCACCCATCATGAAATGAGCAAACGCATTGAAAGAGTCTTCAAAAAAAAAAAATTCACTGAAGCCGAACACAGCCTTTCATAGCAACACCAGCTGGTGCACTGATACAGATGGGTTCTGAGAACACTCACCTAGTGGGGGAGGCCTGTACTGTAAGGGGTTCGCCTTCCAGAAGATAATTACGGTTTTTGGGGGGGTCTTCCTCCTCATAAACTTCAAAGATATGGTATACTTTACCAACTTTCTTTTTTATTCCAATTTTTTAAATTGTGATAAAATACATATAAAGTGATATTTATCATCTTACCATTTTTAAGGTCTGTGGACAATATGGCCCTCACCTGCAGCTCAGTGGCATTAAGTACATTCACACTGTTATGGCACCATTCCCACTGTCCATCTCCCCCACGCTTTTTTGTCTTGCAGACTGAAACTCTGTACCCATCAAACACTAACTCCCCATCCCTCCTTCTCCCAAGCCCTGGTAAACACCACTCTACCTTCTGTCTATGAATTTGACTACTCTGGGGACCACATATAAGTGGAATCATATAGTATTTGTCTTTTTGTAACTGGTTTAATTTATTTAGCATAATACCCTCAAGATATATCCATGTTGTAGTATCTGTCAGAAGCTCCTTCCTTTTAAAGGCTGAATAATATTCCATTGTATGGACATACCACATTTTGTTTATCCATTTATTCATTAATGAACACTTGGGTTACTTCCACTCCTGTGCTGTTGTGAGTAATGCTGCAATGAACAGGTAGGTGCAAATACCTGTTCTAAGATCCTTCATGAGCTTTTATGCCTTGTTAGATACAGCTGTTTGAGGAAGGCATGTAACCACCTCCTTTGAACCTCTTTTATGATACAACTAGGTAGACTTTGTGCCCACTAGTGTTATTTGAAGTATCTTCTCTGCTAATCTCTCATGGAATACCTAAAATGCACTAATAGCAGTTTGGTCCTCAAATACTGAGTGAAAAACTTCCCCTTGTTTTCTATTAAAATGCAAATGATCCTAGGACAGAAGCCACAGATAAGATAATAGCACCTTCTTGCGAATTAGTTTAATCAGATCCTATCTTAGAAGTTTTTCTGCCCCCCTCCCTAGTTCTTCACAGCTTGCTCTTTTGTTTATCTGTTCCTTTTTCATAGTCTTGCATTATTCCTGTATCACACCATATCAAAATTACTTATTTTTATTTGCTTCTCTTGATAGAATAGAAGCTTCTTAAGGACAGGATCCTTTGACAATCCCTGTTGGTTTTGCAGGCCCTAGTAAAATGTCATACACAGACAACTCTAAATAAACCATTGGTTGATTGATTCATTTATTCATTCACTCATTTATTCATTCATCAGGCATTTAATGAGTGCCCATTCTGTCTGCAAGTAAATCTTACAATTCTTCCTTTTTAGAAGTTTAGGTTGCCAAAGAGCAGCACTGTCCACTGCACAGTTTGGGAAGATTTCAGAAACCTTTAAACCTTCCTATACTTTTAGGTGCACAGACTTGGTCCACATGGGTGGATCAACCTCTCAAATAGTTTCCTGTCACAAATCCACCCCCGCTTTTTTTTCTACTGCTGTTCAGCAGAAGTATCAATCTAAGTAAGTTTACATTCTTCTGATCAAAAGTAAGACAGTGAGACGGCCAGCTATGTCTCTGTTCTCCAGACGTGATTTCTGAAGTGCGGTTTTTCCCTCGTACTGCTTGAGTGAACATTCTCAAGCAGCACTGAGAACTTCTCATTGCTCTAAATCTCAGGATTTCTGATATCAGGCGTGTATATTTTGTAAATGCAGGCATTCACGCAGCAGACACCTTGTTAACAGCAATCCCCTAGAGTGGGACTGAGGTTTGATTCCTCAGGTCAATGTGCTCTGCCTTGACTTGTAACCGTGTACCTCAGTGTGTGTACTAGTGACTCCTAGCCCAGGGGTAATATACACTGGCTTACAGGTTTCAGCGACCGTTTATTAATCCACAGCAACTCCTTTGGAAACAGAAGTGACTCTGAAAACAAATCGATGGTAATCCCCACTATATAAGGTAGTGGGTATTATGTTATAAATGAATTTATTAGTCTTAAACTAAATTATTACTTTAGGCACTAATTCAGAGTTTATTAGTTCTCAGTGATGTTACTCTCAAGGCTAATAGGAGGCAAATTATTATTATGATTTATATTGTTATTGCCACAGTTATTCTATGGTTATTGCTGCAATTCCCTATTTGGTAGATAAACAGTTAAAATATGCAGTGGTCACTAGATTGAAACAGAAATTGAATGTCTTTACCACAAGCGTATCCTTGTTTTATAAGGAACAAGAAACACATGAATAAATGGAGTCTTCAGATGACCCTTCAGCCTTCTTTTAAGCAACAGTTCAGCTTCTTTGCTTACTAAACTTTTGGACACAGTTGTTAGCAGGTAATGAAATTTAAAGGCAAATGTTATAACTTTTGCCTTCTGACTTTCTTACGCTCCTACTTTAAAGCAATAGAAATGAAAGTCACAAGAAAGCTAATAGCAATATGCCTAAGTAATGAACTACAGTAAATAACTGTCGTGAATTTATGCCTGTAGAAAGGGAAAATTCCAAACAGATGGCTTTGATTAAAGGTACTTTCCATTACAGATTTCAAGATGACATTGTTAGTATAGGAAAGACGATAGATACAATCTATCTTTAAAAACACCGCTGCGGGGATGCCTGTTTTTCTCTTCTGGCCCTCCCCACCCCAAGGACCATCATTACCACTCCCTCCTCTCTCTAGAAAGCAATAGCTTTGATGGATAAGGGCAGACATTAAAGTCTGATATTGGCGATTGGACCGTGCATCCCTTTGGTTGTAGAGTTACTGTGATTCATGCTAATTCCGGGCCACACTGCTACATTATCTTCATAAATAACTTGCATCATGGGCGTTTCTGCATGTCTTCTACATTTTAATGTTATTTTTAGCTAGGATTTTTTTTTCAATAACAATTTTTCAAGTAGACTCATCAAGAAACCTCCTCCAGCATCAGAGAAACAAGTGCTAGGAATAGGCGGGGTCTGCCCCCTCTCTTTCCAAGGCGCTCTCCTTTGCTGCTGTTCTCGCCGCTTCTACCATTATTTATTAAATTTTTTGGTAATTTTAGTTCTTTGGAATTCCCATTTCTTTTTTCCCTTACGTATCAGGCGGTGGCTGTTGAAGTCATTTATATAATGAGAAGTGACACCACCCCGATCTAAAGTGAGCATGGGCTCTTGGGTAAGGTGCTGACCATTCTATAAGGAGAATATTATTAGAAACTTGTCTTATGAGATGAAAAGAGGGTTAACGCTTTTATTTAAAAAAAAATTAGTCTTCTACAAGTATTCTCTGCCTTGGCTTGAAGAAGAATTAGGACAATACAGAGCAGGAATGCGAAAAGCCTGCCATGTCGCTGGTGCTGCCCGTGGGTGTTCGCCACTGTTAGCATTTGAGTGTGTTTTCTTCCAGAATATTTTCTGTGCATACATATGTAAATAAATACATGTAGCTTGACGAAGACAGAATTGTAACTAATATACTTTTCTGAACCTTCTTTTTTCACTCTGCAATGTATTGTGAGACTATCTTTCCTTGTTAATAAATACAGACCCTTAAAATGTTGTTTGGTCACTGAGTTTCCCAGTGCTCGCATGTAACCGTGAAAGTTCCCTGCCTCCCACTATGCATGCCTGCTCTCTGCTCTCCTCTTTTTCTCTGCTGGTGCCCATTGCAGGGCTCGTGCTCTGCCCCTAATGATGGCCAGAAGAGAAACCTGAATGAGAAGACGCATAGGAATGCCGCTTGGGAGAAAGTTACACTCTGGGGTTTCTTCCTCACACTCAGGACTTTTGAGAAATTATCATTCTTGCATCTTGGATTACTTAACACAGTTCACTGTGTCTTTTCCTGGAAATTTTACTCTTCCTTAGATTCCTGGTATCTTCTCTTTATCTCCTCGCAGCGCTGATGGCTCATAGCCTCACCTCTAGTGGGGTCCCTCTCCGTCTCTCATGTCTCTAGCGTGGCCTGGACCTAGCCGAGGCTTTTCCTTGTGCATCGTTTGATTCCATCATGCCTCTGCCCAGTTGTCGGGAGTGACCCCCGCTCACTTTTCTGATTACACGTTAAACTCCTAATCACAGGTCAGCGCCCCCGGCCTTCACCATCTTGGGGTCTTCGTCTTGCGTTCAAGCACGGCACTCTGCTGGCCGCCGCCCAGAGCTCTGCCTCTAGCCCCTGCCCCTGCCGTCGCCCCGTCCCTAGGAAACGCTGTGTCCTCGCCGGCCCCGACCCATAAACCAGTTACCCCTGGTCTTTTAAACTCTGGCTGGGAGTCATTTTGATGGCTTTTTTTTTTTCCCCCTGATTAAGTCCACTTGGCTCTAGCCAATATCTGGAAAGACACTGGAGGGAAACCTTAAACAGCTGACAGTGCAGTTTTGTTTTGTTCTTAATTAACAGGCTTTGATTTTTTTAGAGCAGTTTTAGGTTCACAGAAAATTGATTGGAAAGTACAGAGAGTTCCACATTCCCTGCCCACCACCACCACCCCTGCCAGCACAGTGTCCTTTGTTATTAACATCTTGCATTATAGTGGTACATTTGTTATAACTGATGAACTAATATTGATATACTATTATTACCTGAAGTCATAGTTTACAGTAGGGCTGATTCTTTTTGGTGTCCATTCCCTGGGTTTTGACAAATGTATAATGATATGTATTCTTCATACAGAATAGTTTTACTGCCTTAAAAAATCTTCTGTGCTCCATCTGTTCATTCCTCCCTTCCAAACCCAAAGCCCTGATCTTTTTACTGTCACCATAGTTTTGCCTTTTCCAGAGTGTCATATAGTTGGACTCATACAGTATGTCACCTTCTTATATTGGCTTCTTTGACTTAGTCACATATATTTAAAGATCTTCCATGTCTTTTCATGGCTTGATAGTTCTTTTCTTTTTAAGGTTTTATTTTTTTATTTTTAGGGAGAGGGGAAGGGAGGGAGAAAGAGAGGGTGAGAAACATTGATGTGAGAGAGAAATATTGATCGGTTGCCTCTTGTACACACCCCAACTGGGGATCGAACCAGCAACCTAGATATGTACCCAGACAGAAATCAATCCACTGATGACCTTCTGCTTTGAGGGATGACACCCAACCCACTGAACCACACTGGCCAGGGCTTGATAGTTCCTTTTTTTTTTAAAATCATTAAATACAATATTTCATTGCATAGATAGACTACAATTTATCCATTCACCTACTGAACAGTACCTTGGTTGCTTCCAAGTTTTGTCAATTATAAATAAAGCTACTATAAATGTCCAGGTGCAGGTTTTAGGTTAACATGTTTTTATCTCCTTTGGATAAATGCCAAGAAGTATGCTTGCTGGATCATAGGGTAAGAGTTTGTTTCACTTTCTAAGTAACTACCAAACTGTCCTCCGAAGTGGCTGTACTCTTTTGCATTCCCACCAGCAATTAACGAGAGACCTGTTGCTCCACATCCTCGCCAGCATTTGGTGTTGTCAGAGTTCTGGATTTTAGCCATTCTGACAGGTGCGTGGTGGCATCTCATTGTTGTTTCAGTTTGAAATTTCTTACCAACATCTGATGTGGAGCACCCTTTCATATGCTTATTTGCCATCTATAGATCTTCTTTACTGAGTTGTCTGTTCAGGCGTTTTGCCCATTTTTAAACTAGATTGTCTGTTTTCTGACAGTGCACTTTTCCTGCAACTCTGTTGTTGGCTGTTACTTCTTTTTTCCATCAAGTTGGCTCTCACTGCTCTGTTAGGTGGTGTACTACTTGAGGGTAAGCTTGATAAACCCGTCTGCCTCCCAGAAGATTCTCCATGCCAGTGCATGTCAGTGACTGTAGTCCTCCCAACTCAGTGCCAGGCACATGTTTTCCTGACCTCGTTTGTTTTTCAGCGCATTAGGACCATTTCATAGATCCCCTCCCACCCCTGTGATGGCCATGTGCATTCTTTCCATACACGGCGGTGATGTTCTCTTCTGAGTGTACCCGAATGTGAGCCTATCTACCTCTTTATTTACCCAGGCTGCTTCTTTGTTATAATATCCAAGGCAAGTGCAAGAGTCAAGAATGTAGAAGACAGTAGTTTACATAACGTAAATACTTAAATTGTTAGGTCCACTTCTGAGCCTGAACTGGTGTTAAGCTTAAGAAATTTCTTGGATCTTTTGCATTAATTCTTAAGTTTTATTCTCAGCTATAATGATTTAGTAACATATTTTTTAAATGTTTCTGATGCTTATGTAAATTTAACTACTGACTGCAAGAGTTGTTTTACCTTTTTCTTGCTGAGTTACTGAAAGTACCAAGTCTACAGCAATAAGAGATAGAAAATAAAGCAGATCTGTACATAATACTAGGAATTGCATTCTCTCTCTCTCTCTCTCTCTCACTCTCCCCCCCCCATATATATGCAATATTAAGTAGCTGGGAGGAAGTCAATACAATTAGTGAACTTTCTGAATCATTGACTACCCTATAGGTAATGTAGAGCTTCCTACTCCTGTGTGTTACAAATGGGCTACAGGCATGTCAGGGTATTGATCACCTCACCTCTTGGGCAGCCTTGAACCCTAAGGCTACAGAGCTCCTGGCGTGGGGCTTGAACATTTATGCTAGCCTGCTGCTGTGAAGGTATTACTTTCTATGTAACTTGTGTGACTAGAGAGAGAGGGGAAAGAGGAGAGACCCTCAGCATGCACTGGCACATGGAGTGGAGAAAACAGAGGTTTAGAATTCAAAAGAATCCAGTTTGTTGCCAAGTCTCTGATAGCAGAGATTATGTCACTTCTCTGTCTTTGCACCTCAGACGTTACTTGGTACATAGTAAATGATCAATAAATATTAATCAGTTTAATTCACGAACTTACCTGAATAAATAAATTCATTGAGCATGTTACTTAATTTTCTTTGTTCCTCTACTTCCACAGTTGGAAATAGATTGTATTTCTATATGACAAATGTAAATTTATATGTAGATAATAGGGCTCTTGTGACCTCAAGTGATAAAACACATACGCAGTCTGTAGCGTGGTGTCAGGTACCGAGTAGGGCATTCATGTGGTTCCTCTTACCCTCTCTCATTTGAGTTATTTTAAGTACAGATGGCGGTGATGATGATGATGGTGATGGTGATAAAAGTAATATACTACACTGATGTAGTCCTCGGCGGTGTTCTTAGACCAGTATTTCTTTTTAACTTCATTTAATACATGGTGAAAGCGATACTTGCAAAATTAAATGATTGTATAAGATTGCACAAGTAATACGACATCAACAGAACCTGAACCCAGACATTTTAGTTTTTTAACCTCAAATCTCAAGGACTTTCATCTATACCAAACATAATAAAGTTCAATCTAGGTTCACTTTAAAGAC
The DNA here is from genome assembly GCA_004026545.1 of Mormoops blainvillei. Lineage (NCBI taxonomy): Eukaryota > Metazoa > Chordata > Mammalia > Chiroptera > Mormoopidae > Mormoops > Mormoops blainvillei. Next base: position 30,301 of record PVJD01013217.1, read on the forward strand.
TAAATCACTTTCAGTTAGCATGTTATTTGATGCAAATGATGATGATAAAGTAAATTTAAACATGCTTAAATGAGGTAAACATTCCTACACCTTTAAAAAAAACGTAACCAGCTAAAAGTAAGTTTAAGCTAAACACTAATGAGAGTCTTTAAATTCTAAATCTGGAGGTTTGGGATTAGTAGTGGAGTTTTAATGTGAATTAATCGTTTGTAATATTTTAAAAGGTAGAATGATACAAATATAGACCTACATGCCATTATAAAACTTGGTGAGGTGAAATGAGATTAGATGCTGTACTACGAGAATGAGAAGGATGTGAAGAGGCAGGTTAATATAGATACTTTCAAGGCATTTGATGATATCTTTTTGACCGGAAGGAGTGTCTTTAAAATCTCACACCAGTGAGAGGGGGAAAAAGAAATCAGCAATATTTCTTCTTTTTTTTTACTCTTTCATTTGAATAGTCAGTCACTTGGCCTGCTTTGGTTTTGAGTCATAAAAGAGTTTTCAGAAACCCCTCCTGGTTTTTTAAAAGAAATATTTAATTTTTCCTCTGAAAACTGACATACAATCATTCGGACATGAAATGGATACCCCTAAATTTTCTCGTTTTTGTCAGCTGAATATAATTTTATACTAGCTACAAAATCTGGAAGGCTAACTTTCTCATAAGGTACAATTCACTAGTGGTTCTGGACATCAGATATTCATCCCTCCATTTGTTAGCTCTCCAAATATTTATTGACTGCCAGCGACAGGCCCTGCACTGGGAGAGGAAAACATAATCCTTCTCCTCAGGAAACTCACAGTCTTAACTCCGGTGCTTGGCTCACCAAACATCTTGTTTCTGTTTCACCAAATTCAAAACCTTCTCTCTGGATGCAGTTGAATATTGGGTGCAGAATTCTCCTTGCTATGGTAAGCATGAGCCTTGCCCATCAGCCAGGTTATAAGCTCGTGAGCTGTAGGATAAAGGAGGGGGAATTTGAGTGACTTGGTGCCTGGTTTCCAAGGCAGAGAGGACTGCCCTTGGTGTGCGCTCCCAGTGTTTTCTATACGTAAGGGAGACGTATCTTCAGCGTTTTAGAAAGACAAAGAAAGCAAGCCTAAAGATAGAACACAGAGGGATGGCAACCACAGCCTTTTAAACAACCCTGTTCCAGTTCAGTTTGCTCCTGTGTGCTTTGAGAAGGAAAAAAAGAGAGATAACTCTAATTACAAACTCCACTCTTCTTTCAGCTATCCTGTTTTCAATCCTATATAATTTGTACAGCTGAAGTGGCAAGTGCTTGCTTTTAAATGTGAAGAGAAGGTGCCCCCTTGAATGCTTAGAACAGACTGACTTTTGATTTAAACGGAAGCAAAACTCCCCAGGGCCGAACAGTCCCTGGTTTGCAGCCTTGAGGAGCGGCCATTTTGCTCTCCACTGCGCTGGCCCTCGGCAGGGACTGTCTTCCCTTCAGCCCTGGCTCTCCCACCTCTCGTGTCCTGTTTCCTCCGGGAGCAAGCGAGTTCACGGATAACCTCTGAAGAGGGGCTTGGATGATTAGGATGAGGACACATGGCTGGTTTCTGGAAAGGCCTCTCCATGACACTCGGGCTGCGATCCTCTCCTGGAAGGTCCGTCCCAAGGTAGAACTTTGATTCCTGTGGCTGAAGCAGGCTGGTCAACATTTCTCCAAGGTCCCAAGAAGAGGACAGAAGTTATTTATGGAACACTTGGTGAGGGGCTAGGTGCCTTTCATATGTTATTTTCTGTGAGCTAGAAAGACATCTTGACAAACTCTTAGGTGGGTATTGCCATCTCTGTGGTGCAGATAAAAAGTGCTTGATGAAACGGAAGTGAGTCAGCTCAAAGTTACCCTGCTAATAATAAATACGCGGGTTTTGACCCTAAATCTCTCTGAGTAATAAACCCATGCCCTGTTTACCACAGGCATCCCTCCCCTTGAATCAGCAAGCACTTGACGGGAACAGCATTATCACTGGCAGATGCAGCATTTCTACCCCCATCCTCCTAGTCCCTGGGAACCTACTCACGTGTGCAAACACATGTTACATCGATGAGTGCTCCAGCCTTTTGCCTGTGTGACTCTGAACATGAAAAAGGAAGAGGAGGGTTAAGTGGATCATTGTTACATTACTTTATATCCAGGTGTTTGCTATCATGTTGGGGGAAAGTTCCAGAAGAACTCTTTTTCTTTTTTCTTTTCCTTTCTGACTTTAGGCATTACATAGCTACATAGCAATAATCACCCACAGGCCCAAGTGTCACCCATTGCCTTTACTTGATGATTTACAAATATTTTTAGTATCAACTTCTTTTTTAAACACAATCTTATGTGAAACCTCAGTATAGAAAACTGATAAAGGAAAACTTTCTTAGTATAATGTTTGTTAGATTTCAATGTATAATGCTGACTTATGAAACCAAGATTTAAAAAAAAATGAGGCTTTGTGATGAACACAGAAATTTGAAATCGGTGTTACGGATGACAGCTGCAGACTTCTGTAACTTCAGTTTCCAATTTATTCCTTTTTGTTGTTGTTGATTTTTTTTTCCATATTGTTGCACAGTATTGAGAAAAGCCTCGTTCCACAAAATAAGAAGTTGCAAATGATAACAGGGTGTTTTGTTGTTTTAAACAGCTACCTTGCAGTTGCAAGATATTTTTTCACTTAAACTCATTCACTTGAAACATATTCACTTAAAACAAAAGGAAGAGTAGAAATGACTTCTTTCAAAGTCGAAGTCATTAACAGTATGAAACAATTTGCATTTTTTAATTTGTAAGGCTGCAATTTGGGGAACCAATGATAGTTTCCTTAGCTAGTCTAAGCCTCCCGTTAAAAGCAGAAACCACTTCAGATTATAACATTCGTGAGATGCTCATTGATGTCCTTAGGGAAAGAAAAGAAAGAAACTAATAGACCTGAGGGTCCATCTCTGTCTATCCAATTTCAGAAGGCACAATTCACCCTGCTTTGGATGGTGAGTCCAGCCTTTGACTTTGAGTCTCATATTGGTATTTTGCTACCGTAAGCACAGTTACTGATGACACTTCAGTCAAATCCAGTAAATCAATTCTGTTACACCGTTTTGGAGAGATGTTAGAGCAGACACCCAAATGAAGGGAACACATTTTGTGATTTTCAGAAGAGAAACATTCGAGGTAGGAACAGGGTCGCGTCTGTCATGTGGAAGAAAACACGGAGGCAGGCAGGAGGTGAAGGGGCTGTCGCAGAGCTGGAACCAGATCATGTAGGACCTGCGAGCCCTGATGAGGACCAGGACCATAGATTTCACCATGAATGTGGTGGCAGGCCACTGAAAGGCTTGAGTGGAAGAGTATTAGGATCTGATCCACACCTTAAAATCTCAAGGCTAATTTTGACTCCACATACTTAGTGGCGGGTGGCAACTTCGGAGCCTGGCCCCTGCTTTAAGTACTGTTCTTCACATGACACAGGGAATGCTTTTTTTAAAAAGATTAAATTCACTAAATAGCGAGAAATTTAATTAAAAAATAAAATGCAGATGCTCCAAAGCCCCTTGGTAGAATGCCAGGATGTTTTGTTTTGTTTTGTTTTTAAATGTATTGGAGTTACATTGGTTAATAATGTTATATAAGTTTCAGGTATAGAGTTTTATAATACATTATATGAATATATATTGTGTGAATATGTAATGTGTACATTATATGAATAGTCCCTTGTGTGCTCACCACCCAAAGTCTTGGTTCCTTCTGTCACCATATATTTGACCCCCATTACCCTCTTCATCCTCCCCCCACCCCCTTCTCCTCTGGTAACGACCATGCTACTGTTCTGTGTCTACAAATTTGTTTTGTCTGTTCCTCTTCTGCTTTTTGTTTTATATACCATATGAGTGAAATCATATGTTTTTTGCCCTTTTCCATCTGACTTATTTCGGTTAGCATGATACTCTCATGATCCATCCATGTTATCACAAATGATAGTATTTCATCTTTTTAATGGCCAAGTAGTACTCTGTTGACTATATATACCACATCTTCTTTGTCACTTATCAGCTGAAGGGCACTTAGGTTGTTTCTGTGTCTTGGCTATTACATATAATGCTGCAGTGAGCATATATCTGTACAAATAAGTGTTTTCAAATCTGGGAGCCAGGGGGTTTTTTAACACGTGTAAAAGTTACATGCTTCAATGAAGATTAAATTAGAAATCGTATGCAAAGCTCCTAGGACTGTAACTAGTGCCTTAGTAATGCTTACCGAGTGCTGACTCTGGCCCTTTCTGCTCCCCTGCTCCATTATCAAAGCGTTTGCTCTTGGTGTTTGGTTGTGTTCATCATCCTGGTAAACTCTTTGCTTACCAAAGAAACTGAGTCAGTCAACAAACCACTGGTATCTAAGGTTAAGTACCATTTTCAGAAAGAGGTATGTTCTTCGTGTCAACGATAATGTATCACCTTTTTGGAAAACAGCTCTTGTGACTCTTGAAATAGTTGAGCTTATATTGTAATTGGATTTGGGATCACTTTTTCTTTTCTTTCTCTTTCTTTTTAAAGATTTTGTTTATTTTTTTCTGTCACCAAGCATGGCTTTCATAAAAGAGGCACATTTCTATGACTTCTTCCATGTTACATTAAGTTCTTTTCTCTAGTTTCTTAACCCCAAGTGTTCAGCAAACTTTAGAAGGTATTATCTGATGTTTTCTTCCTGTAATACATTTGTCAAGCCACTTGCCGCCCTGGCTGGGTGGCTTAGTTGGTTGAGCATCGTGCCCTGCATCCAAAGGTTATGGGTTTGATCCCCAGTCAGGGCACATACCTAGGTTGCGGGTTCAATCTCTGGTCCGGGTACATGCAGGATGCAACTGATCCATATTTCTCTCTCTATCTTCCCCCTTCCCTTCCCTTCCCTTCCCTTCCCTTC
>PVJD01013218.1:0-35217 GCA_004026545.1 Mormoops blainvillei
CTTTCTGAAATGAGTGAAAAAGAAAAACAATTAATTAAAATGCTTATTTGTAAATTTTATAAGCATTTTCATACATTTAAAATTTAAATTGATATTTCCTTTCTCTACTAAATAAAGTTTTAAATATTGTTTACAAAATAAATCCATTTTATGTATTAATTCCTCTTAAGTTAATGTTACAATTTCTTTAAAGTTTTAAAGACACTAAATTACCTGGCAAAAAATCTTTCTCAAAAATTAATCTTTGAATTTTCATTATCTTTTACTTCAGCTTGTTATTTTATTTCATTTGTTTTAATGCCTTTTTGGTAATTTATAAGTAAAATAGCTCTAATTTTGAAGATTTCCACTGTTGACATAATTTAACTTGATTTTCTTCCTGTACAGAAAATAAAAACTAAAGACCAAAGTAATAAAATGCCTTTACCACATGGCTGATCAGTATATGAATCTATACGCCTTGACTCCCAGAGGTTTTCTTGAAGGCGTGTTGTTAATTTTTCATATATAATTTCAAACTTTATTTCTGTAATTTTAAAAAAGTTGTTTTAGATATTAAAAATGTTTTTTTCCTAATATATATTCTATATTTTTCAATCATAGCAAGCACCTACTTGGTGGCTATCCTTTCTCTAGTTAACCATATATTCTTTGGATTTGTTGCACAAAATACTAGATATTCATAAACTTCAATGGTACAACAATAGATAGAGAAAGTGAGCTTAATTCAAAAGAAAATGTGTAGAAAAAATGGCATAGAGAAATGGAATTCTATACTTCAATTTTATAATACAGGCAATCTTCTATAAGCACATTTTCCCAGTAACAATTAAAAAAATCTATTTGGTTATTTATAGTAAGTATTTAACAGACTCAGGCTTGGAGAACATGACTGTTGATACTTATATTCATCCTAGCTATTCGTGTTGTCTTATAATTAGCTTCTACACGGGTTTAACATTTTTGTGACAATTGAACTGGGAGTTGGATTTCACTGAGTCTTTCATGATAATCAAAAACTTTTATCTATAATCCACATTAGATGGTGATGAAATAATTAAGATAATGAATATATATCACTGATAAAGAAACATAATGATAATTCTTTCTGATTAAAAAACAAATGTGCCAACTAAAATTTTTGAGAGATTGCTCTATCTTCATTTAATACTTGCATTTAAGTGGGAGTGTTTTGTTCATAGTGGACATTTAAATGATGAAATAGTCACTTGGATTTGTGTTACTTATAATGTTGATCGCTGTTAACAATTCAAACAATTTAATAAATCTCAAATTCCTACATGATTTGAATGATCAATGATGTCATTCATCTAATCAAATCTGATTTGGTGCATTATAACAATTAAAATGTAAGTGCTGTTAAATTCTTTAAGGTAATTGCTATTCTCAGGTGTCTCCTTAACTTTGAAATAAGATATCATTCAAAGGTTTTATATTAGGAGAGTGTTTATATTTTATTTAGAGAAAAATAAATCAAACGAGATTGTATAATCAAACCCTCTAGAAAATGAAGGAATTTTGTTCTATGTGTATATATATTTAACCAACTAAAGGTTTCTTTGCTATTATTTATCGAGCCTGCATGCCTTTCTCCATAGGATGAAAAACAAACAACTCTGCAATCCATAAATACACATGAGGTCAACTGCAAAGCAGAACATTACAATAGTGATTATTGTGCATGTATAATTATAGTTTCATAACTTTCTAATGGATGAAAGCTGTATCAATTTATATGGCCTAAATAAAAATGATTAAGAATGGAGGTTAAATGGAATTAAAGTTATTGCACAAATATTTTTAAAGGTGAATTAGCATTATTAAGAAAAATATAGCTAATAAAAATGAGTCCATAAATTCACATTTGGGATTATGAAAGAAAATACAATAGTAAGGAAATAAAAATTTCATTATGGGTAGTCTCTTCTTTCTCTAATTATACATTATAAATGTATGTTTAAAGCAGACATACATATATATAACAAAACATCATCTATAATATTTTATATTTACATATAAAATACATGTAAATTATATAATTTATGTATAGTGTATAATCCATGTATATTATAAATATAAATACAACTTTATATACAACAGGGCTGATATGGAACCTTAGAAATGCAGTCAGCCCCTCTTCCTTTTGAATAGAAAAGAGCTTACGAAGAATGGAACTTACTTCAAACAGTGCCAGGGCTATTATAACAGGCGTCGCCTTCATCTTCTTTGCTCCACTTAAATGACGGACCCAACCATCAGAACCTCATTCCAGGGAAATGCATAGCTGTAGGAGTGGGTTGGGGACTTCCGTTAACTTCTGAGTGCTTCCTAGAAGATCCACTTACTTTGGTCAAGGAAAATAAATAGAGACATACAAACACACACATGCCACTCATAGGCACACACATGCACACACATGCTTTTCTAATCTCAAGACTGTTAATAGATTTGAATTTGGGTGTTGAGCACACAATGAAGTAGGTATACAGCTTATACAGCTCATGTATCATAGAAATGTGCACTTGAAACCTGTATAATCTTTTTAAAAATGTCAACCCAATAAATTTAATTTAAAAATATTTGGGTTCAGGTGATTTTTCATAGATAGATATAGGTTTAGATATATTATATATGTTTCATATATTTTATTTAAAAATAAAAGACAAAATATTATCAATATCCTTTGAGTAGTAGGATCGCAGCCACTTTTTTCTTTAATGCTTCCATTTGCTTCCAAATTTCTTCTTATTATTACTGACTACATATTATATGGTTTACTCATGCTTTATCTAGCATCATTGTTAAATAGCTGAAATTTATTGAACTCAATAAGAAACATTTACATAACCTAAGCAAATATTATCATCTGTGAAAATAATTATATTATTTATTTCAAAATTTTAAAGCATTTGTTTTTCTTGCCTATATTGAGCCAAGTACAATTTTCAGTACAGTGCTGCATGGAAGTCACAACAGACATCTTCGTTCCGTCTTAAACAATTAAATTATTTTAACATTAAATACAGTGTTTGTCATAGGTTAGCAAAATAATGAGTATCCTTGTATTTCTAGTTGTTCAAAACTTAAATTAGTTTTGATTTCTGTCAATTACTTTTTGTGCATATCTTGAGATGATCATGTTATTTATCTCCTTTCTTATGTTATCATGGTTAACTTTAATTAGTCAGTATGAATTCCTGAAATGAATGAATCTAGATTGTGCTGTATTATCTTTCAATAAACACATGATTCACATTAATAATATTTCTTTTCTTTAAGATTTTTATTTCAGTGCTTACAAGTGACATTGGCCTGTAACATTCATTTTGAGGTAAACTTACAATTTGAGATGACAAATATTCTCTCATTTTCTAACCTGGAAGACTTTTTATAAGATAAATGTTATTTTTTTCTTACATGTTTGGTCGACTTTTACTGGTGAAACCACTGAGCTATCAGTGTGTGTGTGCGTGTGTGTGTGTGTGTGTGTGTGAAAGTTTCCCATATAAACTCAATTTACCTTATAGATGTAGAACAAATTACATTTTCATTTTTGCAACAGTTTTGATTATTTCTGTTTATCCAGATAATGTTCCATGGCAGCCAAATGTTCTATTAAGCTTTCCAATAGTAATCAAACAGAAATCTCATTTTATTTTCAATGTCAAGGATTTATAGAGTTATTCTTTCTTAAATTATGACATTGATCCTTGGTGCCTATTGTTACTTATTTTCTTTAAATAGTAATTTGTTTAATCAAGAATTTATATTTTTTAATCTTTGTAAAAGTATGCTCTTTTTATTTATTTCCTGATAAAAATTTTGCCTTTTTTAAGGTAACAGATTTTTTTCTAATTTTATTGTCTTCTTTGAGCCATCTGTTATTTAAAGGAAATGCTTTAATTTTGAAATATTCCTTTATTTTTCTACTTATTGTTTTAATTTCCAATATATTCCATTGTGGTCAGAGATCACAGTTCCTTTAAAATATTAAAATTTGCTTCATGTCCTACAAGCAGTTAATTTAGAAATTGTTCCATTTGAATGATTGTCACTCTGTTGGTAATTTCAATAGCATATATCTCTATTGGTTATGTGTGTTGGCCAGATCCTCAGTATTATCTCTTGTCTGCTTGTTTTCTTAGTTTCTAAAAGAACTGTGTTATAGTTTCTAAAAGAAGTGTGTTAAAATTTTATTATGGTCATGGATTTGTCTGTTTTCCTTGTAATTTCATCTATTGAAAATCCATATATCCTAAAGATGTGCTATGAGGGGCAGGCAAATTTGAAAGACACATCTACCTGGAAAGTAAACTGCAGTTAAGTTTCTGAAATGGCCCTCTTTTTCTTGTAGTATTTTATATCTCTACTCATTACTAATATAACTGTAGCAAATTTTCATTACTGTTTACATTATATTTTTCTCATTATTTTAGCTTTTTTGTTTCTCATGTAAAAGACATATTTTAAGCTACATGAAGATAGGTCTGTTCAACTGTCTGACAATTTGTCTATGTTTTGAATAATTTATCCCTCATTATTTATTATTTGTGGCTCAAACATAACATCTTACAATTTATTATTATTATTTGCCCCTCCAGTTATGTAATTCTATATTTATCTGTGTATGCATTTTAGTTCATTGTATTTTATTATTTCACTTTGAATTATTAGCTTTGGAACAAAAAAGATAACACCTGTGACTTCTGGCCTTTATTTACAGCATCACATTAATTTTGTGACTCTGTGTGCATGTGTGTGTGTACAGGTGTATGTTTTAGGAAGAATTAGTCTGGTAGTATTATGCTGAACTATAGAGTCTCCTAATGCTTTCAGGAAATCTAAAAGGAATGTTTTATGATTTTTCCCTGGAGTTTTGTGCAATTGGATGCCCTCCATATATAGATATTCCCAATACCATTAGATAATTGGGGGCCTAAATTGAGAACACTCAGTGAGGGATCTTAACAATGATAAACCTGAAAACTCCCCAGTGAATATCAGCATGGTTTTCATGCCTAAACTTAAGAGTGGGAAAATATAATAACTTCCTACGGGTCTAACATTTTTCTTCATGCGATTGAAATAAATAATTCTCAAAGAGTGATTCCCATGCATCATCGGAACCTTTTTTAGAAATTCAAATTATTGCTTACTTCTCCCAACTTACTGAAGCAGAAACACTATGGTAGAGACCAGCAATCTGTGTGTTAGCAAGCCCACCGATTGATCCCATCTCCACTACACTTTGAGAACCACCGTCTTAGAGATTTGGCTGCAGCAGACACATATATAGACCTATAATTAGGGACCCATTAGAAAAGAGGTACATCAACATTGTACATGTGGAAGGGATATGTTTTTACCACACATTGGAAGCCAGGAGAGAAGAGATTATGTCCAAAAAGTAGACATTGTTTCCTATATATTTTGTTGATCTGTGTAATTACCCACTTCAATCACTGTAGAAGACCCAATTAAAAGATTCATTTCACTCAGTACAAATCATAAATGGGCTGAACCTGTTTAGAGCTGTCTAGAGTAATTAACCAGGCCTTTCAATCAGGAGGCTAAAAGCAGATGACACTATTCAATGAGGGTATTTGAGATTAGCCAGTCTTTCTCTAGTGACATATGACATCTGCAAATTCGGTGCCAATGGCCTGTTGAACACAGAGGCTTTCTTGAAAACTGGGTGCTTTTTTTTTATTTTGAATCAATGACTTGAACAGTACCTGACATAAAGAAAATATGCAAATATGCGAGATTAAACTTAAAAAATGATTCACCTCAGCACCCTGATTAGTTACTGTTCTAACAAAAAATACTTGGTGAAAACTTTATGGTTTCTTTCCTTATAAAATATTTATACCCATTTAGGAACCCATCATCAATTAGACTTACATGCGTAAAAGGTCATTCTACCAAAATATTGGAAATGAAAAGTAGACCAATATTTGAATGAAAAGAGAAAGATAAGGAAGTAAGTACAATAATTCTAGTTAGAAGATTATGGTTTGGAAGTAGAAATCTTGGTGAAAATTTACAACAAATGATGAAATGAAGAAATAAAATTAAGAGAATATAGCAATAAGTTGGAAATGTTAGGTGAAGTAAATAAAAATAATATATACTAAGTTTGTAACTTGGAAACATGATGGATATTTGGTTGTCATAGGTTTCTTTGAATAGTGTATTTATTTATTTTTAGAGAGAGGGAAAGGGAGGGAGAAAGAGACAGAGAAATATTGATGTGTGAGAGATGATTGACAATTGGTTACCAGGCCCACAACCGAGGCATGTGCTTTCATGGGAAATTGAATAGACGACCTTCCAATTTGCAGGATGATGCCCAACCTACTGAGTCACAATGGTCAGGGCATTTTTTTTTTTTATATAAAACACAGAAGAGGGAGTGAATTCGGAGTTGGAAAAATAACAGAAATAATAACTTTATTTTAGATAAATTGTGTCTGAGGTTCCTTGGGTCATCAAATATAAATGTTAAATTACGGGTTGATTATAAGTATTCGGAGTTCAAAATTCTCAGCTGGAAATAAGAATCTTGGAGCAATAAATATATTAAAGTCCTAGATGTGATGGCATTGCCTAGAAGTGGGAACTTGTTGAGAAAAGCAGAAACTTAGAGTTGAATATTAATGAAATCCAACATGCAGAACCTAGGTAGGAAAGATGACCTGAAAAAGAAGAGATAGAGAGTATATATAGGAGAAATTTTCACTGAGTGTAGGAGACTAATATAAACAGAAGTAAAGTTATAAGAAAAGTACTTGAAAACTAAAGGACAGGTTGAGGTAGAGACTAAGTGTAGACCAATTTTTTCGTGAAAGTTGCTTTTAACAGAGAGAAAAACAAATGGCCACAGGAGAGGTAATGGTGACTGAAGAGAGGTTTTATTCCAAATAGAACATACAAGAGAAAGCTCCTCTTTTAATTAGGACCAAAAGAAAAAGAAAAGAAAAACAGCGCAATGGTAGGATTTACATAAAGAATCACCAATGGTTAAAGAAATTGTTTAAGCATCGAAAGAACACAATTTAAAAAGTGAGAAAAATGATGAAATAATAAAAATAAAATCAGAAAATATTAAAAATCAAAGATTGCTTTAAAACTTCAAAAACTCTTTATGAGAAAATAAAATATTCAAAGCCTAAGGGGAAAATGGAAGAGTAGGTATAAACACTGAAAATTAGAAATGAAATGGCAATAACACTCCCTGAAAGAGGAAATTAAAAATACAATAAAAACACTTTATAAAATCTTCTGCAAGCGAATTTTAATATCTCATTGAAAAGGATGATTTCCTGGGATAATGTAAAATTTTTAAAAAATTATTTCAGGAGGGTTCAAAACCTCAACAGGTCATAACAGTGGAAGAATTTGGGATAATCAAAAAAGTACAATTTTCCAGGCAGTAGCCCAAAGAGATACATTCAGATATATTCATAGACGAATTATTTCAAATTTCCAGGGAAAAGACATTCTGATGTTACATAAATTACACTAAAACATGCACTCCCTGTTTTCACACATTTTGAAAACAGAGATACTCACCACCTTTTGTGTAAGGTTAACTTTTCAGGATTGTTTGTGTAGTGAACAGCCTTGGAAGCTACAAGGCCTGCTTCCAGGGTCGAGGGCAGTGCTGTTTGCTCTCGTGTATCATAAGATAATGTCGTCCCCTGAGGCGAAGGTTGGGCGCCTGTCATCGCCCTTTATAAAAGGCTGAAGTTTCCCCAACTGGGGTTCCTCAGCTCTCTTGTAAATCCACTGCTGGTGCAGCATCTCCGGAATCCCCTCCAGGCCATTGCCCCCTCCCCCATGGACGTAGGAAGTCAAGTAAAAGAGCAGGAACAAGGAGCTCATGCTGATTGCGTGACCTTTTTCTTTTTTTTCAGATTCTTTTTTAGCATCCATGTTAGTATGGCAGGATAACCTGTTAGCTTGCAAATGGGGTAAAATTTCAGACCTTTCGTATGACTTCTTACTTCTTACATGTGGTTTCCTTCCTCTGGAAACTTTTCTTGTGTCAATTCTGAGAGCCCCACCTCTATTTTGTCCTATATGTACCCTTCAGACTTCATCTGATTCCTCATGAATGAGCTACAAGCCCAATTACACCGTCATATAGCATCTTGGATATTTTATATTAGTATTTATCACGATAGATTGCTTATCTGTAATAGTTTTATTTTCATTAATGTCAAGTTAGAAATCCTCTGTTTTGTTCAGTTTCACCTCACTTGTCTAAAATAAACACTCAGGAAAATGTGAAGAAATAACCCAAATACCCAGAACTATGTCTGATGCACTAGGTGTTTAATAAATTCTATTGTTTGTTATCCACTGTGGTGTAACTAAAGTAAACATGTTTTCAGTTTTTTTTTTTCTGTATTTATTTTTCTTGGAAAAAGCTGTTGTGGCTTATTAGTTCTTTTCAATATTTTTTTTCTGATTGTCCAGGGTTTTTCTGCTTAATCTTCAAAGATTATTTTTTGAAGTATGCATTTGTGATGGACATTGCTTGGTCCCCTTGAAGGCTGAAGGTTGTTTTTTATTTTTGTACCACTGTTTTGCAAGATGCCAGAAAAATCACTAATGGGAGAAATAAGTTAAATTCTTTAAAAGTTTTCTTGGATAAGATTCAAATGATAGTTTAAAAATAAATTTTCAAAGCATAATTGTAAATAAAAATGTGGGCACTTTTTTATAATTTTAATTGTGAAAATAATCCTAAATACTTTAAAATATATTTTTAATATGTGGCACTAAATAAATGCACAGTGTCCACAGGAAGACAAGAATTAAAACAGTGGAAATTGTCTTCTTCACTAAGGAAAATTTTGTTATTAATTTATCTTTTCTTCGGCCTGTTCACTTGACTTTAAAACAAACTTCCTGATTTTTAACAATATACTAAAAACTAAGCTTAGTACTTTGCAAATGGTATAGAAGAATTTAAAGGAAGATATATATTAATAGTTTGTCTAAAATTAAGAAAAGCTTCAGAATATCAGTAAAAATCAAAATCAGTTATATGTTAAACTACAGAAACCATTTTTTTTCAGTTAAAATGTTATTTTAAAGTGCATAGAAATAGTGCTGAATTTATTTCAATATCAAATGTGTTTTGATAAACTCAAAGTTTTATAGATATTAGAGAATTACAAATTTAAAAAAATAGCAACATCCCAGAAATACAGTTTGAAGCTATTCATAGGAGAAAGAATATTACAGAAAAGATATATAGAAATAAAGGAAAATACAATATACAAGTATGCAGATTTCTCTGATGTTAATAGACTCATATGATACTATTAAAGTGGTTTTCAGTTTAACATCCCCGGAAGGGATGTGAGAGACCTGTCTATAGTGTGGGAGTAGTAATGAACAAGGTAATTTTACAACGCGGGAAGAATATTTTCCTAGAATTCCAAAAGGACACGTTTACATTTCCATTGCTTTAATGCTTCTAAAACATTATGTACTCCTACACCATACAGAGAAAGTGTTTGCTACAGGGTAATATGGAGAGCTTTAGCTTTTTTGAACAAAAGCTTTGACTCTTTTGTGTGCTCCAATGACCTTGTTTTCGTGTGTTCCAAATGATGGGTCTCAGTAGTGTTGGTGTTTTTATCCCGACTACATTCTCTCAGTTTTCTTGATTGTTAAAAAGTAGTACCTGTACCCTGCAACCAGAGTTTATAGTTGTGTGTATAGTTCTCTCTAGGCATAGATAATTACCCTTTTTACCCTTATTTTTTGGGGAAAATCAACAATAAAAATGTAATTATATATGGCAAATATATAAGAACATATTCTGCCATCATAGTTGAAAACTTATGTCTAATAGGAAAGAGCATTTTTATTCATGGGTTTACATTCATTTTAAAAGCTAATACAATCTTTAATATTTCTTCAGGTTTACAGGACATTTGTTCTTCCACATAAAAATTTACATATCTAGGATATGCAGGAATCTAAATATATTTCTTTTACTACACAGTTTCCTAATAGTCTTTATAAAATTACCTGCTCAAAGCAAGAATTTTAAAAAGTAGTAACATTTTCAGCGTATTAGTAATGGAAGTCTTAAGACTCAATTTTCCCCCAAATAACAACCATTTGTTTAAAAAAAAATGCACTAAGGTACTTTAAGGACACTCACTTCACACAATATGTATGTGTCTTACCCAATGGAAAATCGATGTGAACACATCAACTTTGTCAGGCTGTTATCAGTATTTTACAGAGCCTAAAAGCAACCTGAAACATAGCCTTTTGAAACCTGGAGGAAAATATACACTTTTAAATTTATCAGTCATTCTCTCACATGAAGACAAAGGTAGATAATGTGTTTTTAAAATCATATGGTTTCCTATAAATCATTTCAAAAATTTCATTTCCTATTGGAAGGAATTTTTATCAGAATGAGGCAAAGCTTTTCATTGCATAATTTGACAAAGTGTGAAATATTCACGTCTTGTAAGGGTTATCTAATTTCAGATACTCAATCAATACTAACTTATCACTTTCTGACCCTGATATAAACAGACCTGCTATACAAAGAAATAGGAAGCATTCAATGTTTGTCTATTTTAATTTAACAGAGTATAAAATATAATATTTCAATCTGTTTTTAAAATGGTTCAATATCTTCTCCAATCCTAGCACTTTAGATAATTGATTTAATGATAACTGTGTATAAGCAGACTCGGCATTATTAGTCTTATTGTAAAACTAAATCAGCTAGGGTTTAGAGAAATCAACTGATTTTTTCATGTTTACATAGGTAATGAGTGACAGATAGCATTCTACTGTGTCAGGTTATTTTTGAAAGTGTGAGCTAACATCTTGACACTTGTTTGGTATTAAAGAAATACTGTTTCATAGAACATGCACTTCTTGGTATAATTAGGTTATTGCTGTTTTAAAAACATATGTGGAAGAGCATAATAAGCCTGACTTAAGCATTAATTTTTTTAGGTTATTTAAAAATATATATATATATTAGTGAAAAGGTAAAGGGATTAAGCAAAGAAAAAAAATCTCATAGACACAAACAACAGTATGGTAATTACCAAAGGGAAAAGGTGTGAGAGATAGAAGAGGGTAAAGGGAGGATAATGGTGGTAGAAGGAGATGACGAAGTGTAGTGAACACACAATACAACGTACAGATGATGTATTACAGGATTGTACACCTGAAATCTATATAATTGTATTAACCAAGGTCATCCCAAAAAATTCAATAAAAGGACATTTTAAAAATTAAATTAGAAATGTAAACTGATAGATTTATCTGGAATTTTAACAGTCATTGCAAAGAGTTAGAGGAGAATGGTGTAGGGGAGGAAACAGCAGTAGCAAAGAGGTGATTTCTGAACTGAGTTGTTAATAAAGAGCCAAGTGAAGAATGGCAAAGGTGCTTCACACATAAATCAACACAGGCAAATGCATAAAGCGAGAGCTGAGATCCTCTTTTTTAGGTGGTTTTCTGGTGGGTTACAGCATTAGAGTGTTACTATTGAACTAGCATTTCACGTCTGGAAAAAAAGATACTGGGTTGAGGTGCAAACTAAATAAATAAATAATAAAACCTGTATTTGTATAGTTCTGAGTATTTTTATCATAACTAATGCTTAAGCAAGTATTTCTTAGTATTATTTTTATCTGTTAATTTTATAGAAATTATATAGAATGACTATTGTGTTCTCTGTAAATGCCTTGCTTTTGAAAACATAGAAGCAAACAGATTTTTCTTAAGTTGGAGGGAAATGATAGAATAAAAGTTTACTTATAGGTAAGTACATAGATCTTTATGTTCTCATCTTGAAAAAAATGTGGATAATTTTCAACAGGGTGAAATTAATGACATAGACAAAGAGACAACACTATACTGTGAAGAAAGCATAACTTTAGAGTCAGATCTAGGCTCTTAGAGCTGTCAGACCTTAAGGGGAGCTTAATTAGGGAAAAATAGATGTTTAGTAATAGGAAGTTATTACTGTTTGTGAATGCACATGTGTATAATGCAATATTCACAGTGTTTTCACTAAGAAAGGATTTTAAAGACATAAGAAAACTAAGAGGATTTTTTTTCATTAAGAAGATTGAGATACAGAGGAGAAAAGGACTAGTCTGCATTTAATATATACTGTGTAAAAGAGGCTAAAAGTTTTTTCCAGTATTATCAGACCATTTCTATGGCAGTAGATGGACCAGAAAAATTAATTAAGACAGAAATTCAAGAATACCTATAGAATCATGAATCAAATACATACCAAGTGTTTGCTATGCTATTCATTGAGAACACAATTATACGATTGAGTGAGTCTCACCTTCAAAGAGCTCACAAATTCAGTTGTTCCAGAGAGGAAGTTGCACTTGAAGTGAACTTTGAAAAGTTCAGTAGGATTTTCTTAAATGTCAAAATTAAGGAAGGTCATTTCACATAAGTGAAGTGAAAAAACAGAAACAATACACATGGCAAGTGGTTATGTACAAATTATGGGAAGTAATCCTTCATTTTCTTGTTTCACAAAAAAAGTTGGCTAAGCTGGTTGCTTATGTATGTATGGAATTCATGTTTTCAAGCCCCTTCTTTCTCTTTTGCCCCAAAGGGGGATCTATATACCCACCTTGCAAAAATAGAATAATTAGAAGCTTTGCACACCATGTTTCTCCAGATCATCATCTAATGTCAATGTGTAGCTACTTCCCACCATATATGGGGTTGGGAAAAGTAGGTTCACAGTTGTGAGTACACAAAATATAGTTTATTCTTTATTATTATTTATTAATCATTGCATTATTTTTCATATAAACAACTGTAAACTTTCTTTTATTCCAACCTGTATCAGTTCATATCATGTATATTAAAGATGACTGTCAGATTGCCACAGACATCTGACAAAATGCCCAAACACATTTTATCACTCATATCTGAACCTAAAGTACACTAGAATTCACTAGATTAAAGAGGTCAATGAATGAACGAACGAATGAATGAATAGGTTTTAAAGGAATCAGCCCCAAAGTAGTACTGTGAACACAGGTCGATGCTAGAGGTATGAAAATGTTTATGTCTGTTGTGTTTATAAGTAGATACCTAGTTTCCTTGCACCACAAGACATTAGTGTCTGGGCCTTCAAATGGGACTTCCACGCATGCCTCCTACACTTTGATTGTTCTGAAGAAAATTTACTTTCTTCCTCCTCATTCTCTGATTTTCAAACTTCCTGAAATCTTCTATTTTTTGGTCCTTCTCCTTCTGTCACTGCTTGTCCCTCAAGTAACACACAAATACACTAGGAAGGAAGCATGTTTCCCATGGTCTAAATAAGTCCAGATTCTAGCATTTTACTTTTTGAAATATGTAGTGTCTAATATTGCTAATTTATAGCATCTTTTATTCTCTACCCACATTTTGGGTAAAATTTAGAGAAGAGTTAGGAAAAATAAGACAGTAAAAAGTTACAGATGAAAATGAAGGTGATGAATTCCCTTCTGAGTTTTTCATAGAAAGTTTATGGCTAAGGAATCTAAATTATTTTCAAGTTCAATGACTAATGATTTGGTAAGTATCTCTGTTCTTTTATACATGGGCTTCTTTTATCCTATATTTATTTATTCTATTACAAACACTTTAATCCTATTTTTGTAAAATAAAATTTTAATTTGTTATCACAAAGGCGGAATTAATATTCTCTGGGTACTATTGCATGACTCTAAGCAAAGATTACTGTTATGACCATGGAGCTGGAAAAATAATTTTGTATAGAGCATCATCATAAACATATTAATCTACAAAAAGAAATGTAGAAATAAATAGTACTCTCATAGAATAGGGAGCCTTCAAATAAAATAAAAATGGCCTATATAAACATTTTATAAATTGAAAGCCCAAGATTTCTCATTTTTAAACTTGGGGTTTCTTACAGTGAAGAATTGAGACAGCTTTGATGAAAAATCTCTAGGATCACAACTTGATCCTTTCTCTTTACAGTCATGTTATCCAAGAACTTCCCTTACCTACATGAGATACTGAATATCATCCAGTATTACATATACATAAAAATATTTAATTCTCCAGAACACAAATAAAAGTATCTTTTTAATAGGAATGTTATAAATTGCATGTTGTACTTTAGATGTCATTGAAAGCTAATTAGATAAAATAGTGGCTGCTTAAAATGAAGGAGGGACCTGGTTATAACCATGATAAATGGGTCAATGACAACCCTAATTTAAAACTATAAAAATATTAACAATAAAATAAAACATCATAAAAATTAAACGAAATGCCATTATTTCATTCAATAACTATATATTGAGCACATATTTGTTCTAAGTTCTCTTCAGCATGTTTGGGGTATGGGATAATATCCCATTATACAACATACTTGCTATATAGACAGACAAAAGAAACAACAAATGCTGGGGAGAACATGGAGAAAGGGTAACCCTCATGTACCCTTGGTGGGAATACAGGCTGGTACTGCCACTATATAAAGTGACTACCTCAAAAAATTAAAACTGCAACTGCCTGGTGGCCCAGAAATGTACTGCTGGGAATTTATCCAAAGAAACCCAAAACACTAATTCTAAATAATATACGTATGCCTATGTTCATTGTAGTGTTATTTACAATAACCAAGATATGGAAGCAGCCTAAGTGTCCATCAGTAGATGAGTGGATAAAACAACTATGTACATTTATACAATGGAATACTATTCAGCCATAAAAAAAGTAGATTTTACCCTTTATCGCAGCATGAATGGACCTGGAGAATATTATGCTAAATGAAATAAGCCAGTCAGAGAAAGGCAATTACCATATGATTTCATTCATATGTGGAATCTAATGAACAAACTGAACCAAAAAGCAAACTAGAAAAAGACTCAGAGAAAGAGAGCAGGATGACAACTCCAGGGGGTGGAAGGATCAAGCAATAAAGAAGAAAAGAAAAAGAACTCACGGACATGGACAAAATCTGGTGACTCTGGGGGGAGGGGCATGAGGCGGGATGTGTGGGTAGAGGTGGAAGAGGGTGTGGGGGAATAAATGGTAATGGAAAAATACAATAAAAATAAATAAACAGGAAAATAAATCTTTCATGGATTTTTGTATCATAGGGAGGAAGTAATATATAAAATTAAATTAAACCTTAACAGTAAATAACATGAGTTGATGACATGTACTATGAAAAAAAATAAAGAAAGAAGGTAATGAGGTTCAGGGATGGTTTTTGTAGGGATAAGACTTCAGTATCATCTAGAGAAATTAGTGTTGGTTTTATTATAAGATATTTGAGCCATAATTTGACAGAACTGAGGGAGATAGGCATGTGGATATCTTTGGAGAAAAAAAAAATCAAGGGAGAAGATGTAATGCCAGTGCCTTAGGATAGGAGCTTGCCCTGACTCATTCACTGCTGTGTGGGCAGAGAATGGCTGGAAGAGTGTTGGTCAGGGCACCCGAACTCATAAAACCTTGGCCAGAGATCCAGAGCCTGTTGTTTGAAGAGAATCCCTGGTTCCTTGAGGTAGGAATATCATAAATGTGTGTGTGTGTGTGTGTGTGTGTGTGTGTGTGTGTGTACTCCCATCATCTTCCTCAGGGGGATCTTCAGCCACACACCAGGGTAACTGTTAACTGCAGGAAAGAAATACCCAGGTTTTCAAGGACTATTTTATATTAATAAATTAATATACAAATTAATACAAATTACAAATTTGTATTGTTAATACAAATTAACAATAATGCCAGGTAACCAAAACCCCACCAGATCATGGCAGTTAAAATGGGAACAAATAGTTTATGGTATGCAGTGGTATTTGAGTCAAGTTTATCTTACATGAGTCCAATGGGCCCGTGGACTCATTCTGCATTCTTTTTTAGTTTCTGAGTGGATGCTGGCCACAGATACTTAATAAATGGAAGGATTTTCACATTGGTTCCCAGACTTGAGAATCCATTAGGGTAGGAGGGATCTAGCTGACCAATCCTTTTACTTTAACCAAAACAGAGATTCATAAATCATATTGGGACAAAAACCATAAACATTAAAGTTTCAGGGTGGTGGAACCTATCATATTCCATTCCATTCATGTTTTGAGCTCCTACACATGCAGGGTGGACTATGGTATTTATGGGCAAAAATATCAGAAACTTAACCATGTGCAAATTTCAACTGGACATCCTGTGTTAGAAATAAGATCTTTATTAGACGAAATACATTTTTTTAAATCTCTCTCAATCATGCTGATTAAAAATAGCTAACTTCTATGTACAAAGGACAGCAGCATATATTTATCATCACACCACAAGTTTATATTAATTTTCTTGTATTCCCTCACCACACACAGACACACACACACACACACACACACACTAGCTCTTGAAATCTTCATATTCTGCAAAATATCCATATTCTCCACTACAGTGATGCCATCGTGATAACTGGAAATCGCAAACAAAAATTAGCATGTGAAAAAGATTATTATAAGACACAGAGCATTATCCTAAAGGAAATATGAAGCCTTTAAAAAAGTGATAGGTCTTCCTGAACAAAGACTGCTTTTCTTGTTGGCTTTGAAAACATACACCTCCATATTGCAGGAGGGCTTCAGAGACAGTCATGTGGCAATGAACTGTGTTGGTCTCTTGATACTGAGCTGCCTTCAGCTTATGACCAGTAAGAAGCCTGGACCCTCAGTCACAGAGTGGCATGACAGTGATGCTGCCAACAACCTCAGTGAACTCGGAGCAACAATATTTCCTAAGTAAACTCACAGAAGATATAGCGCAGCTGACCCCTTGGCTTCAGCATAGTGAAGAAGACAGGTAAATCAGAGAAGAAGACAGGTAAACTGTGCCAGACTGACTCCTGAACCATGAGAACTGGGAAATAGATGCGGGGTGTTTTAAGCTGCTACATATCTTAAACTTTGCCTTATAAGTTTAGCTAAGCTGGGAGAAATAAGTTTCAGTCACCAAGCTATCGATTACATATTTATGTATAAATAATACATTGATTTCAATTTTTAAATTTGATTTTATGGAACTAGCTTGCATTTCACAGCTCTAGTTCAAATGACTGCGCTGGAATCAACTGAGAAGGCAAAGCACAAGAACTCAGGGATGAACAATCTTCTTTTTTTCTTTTGCCAGTTTTCCCAAACATGTTCTTTATAAATATTTTTCCACCTGCTCTCCTGCAGCTCAGTACTCAAATAATAAATTTAAGAGTCATAGGTGTGTAGTTTTCTTCTGTTTAGAATTCTTATGTGGAGTGATTGCTAAATTTTTCAGATGTTTTCAGTCATATATTTATCAAATTGTTTAGTTTGTTCTCCTTCAGTACTTGATGTACTTCACTGTGTTGAGTGATTTCCTAATGTTGAATTATTTTTGGACTTCTGGAATAATCCTATCACTTACTCTTTTAACATACAGTTGGCATTAGTGTGCTATAATATTTAGAGGTTGCTCCTAAAGCCTCATAAACCGTTGGTCTGAGGTTTGTGTGTTTATGAAAGTACACAGCATATAGTATCATTTTTGGTTTTGTATGACTGGTCAGTTTTGTAAAATAAATTGATGAACTTTCTATATTTTTCTGTGACAAGCACAGGAAAGATTTGTTTTTTTAAATTTAGGCAGCTAATCTATAATATCTAATGTCTAGTTAAACTGATAGATGCTTAATAACCATTAATTGTCTTACATATTGATCTATTCAAGGTGTCTTCAGTGAACCATCTTAAATGATGAAAGACCTCCCTCAGATATTGGTCTTAGCAATGTATACAACTGTGAAGTTAGGGGAAAGAAACCAGATTAAAAACTCAAATTAGATAAGAAAAATAGTGCATCAAAATTAAGGTTTGATATAGAGTTGCTTTACGCCACTGCAAGAAAAAAAAAATGACAAAAATCTAAATAGGAATTTGGCCAGCACACACCTGACTATGTGCTTGAGTTGAATCTCCTCCACAGAAGCAGTGTTAACTTGGGATTACCACCTGAAGTGTGATATTTAAAAACAGTCAACAATAAGCTTTTACAGGTACGTTTGTATTGTAAGGGGGTAAAAGATAAATTCTGTAAGTTAAGAAAAAATATGCTCAGTAAATATAATCTACCTATCGAGTTAAGGATTTTAATTTCCCTTGAAAGTCCTCACTTTTTTGATTGCCTGTGTGTTTATGTATGATTGTATGTGTGTGTGTGTGGAGAGAGAGGGAGATTAATATAACCACAGTCCAATATGTGGGCCTTAACAGGTATATAATTATTACAAGGAGATGAGTTCACAGAGAAGGCTTGATTACTAATTGTTCTGGTGTTGAAATCAACATATGAAATCAACATTTCTGTATAATCATAATTTGGAGTATGTCTTAAAGATTTAATGAGAATTGTATTAGCTGAAAACGGGATGGCAGAAGTCTTAGTAAGCAAGGTTAACATTTAGGTATAGAGAAGTAGTATTGAGTGGAGTACTAAGCCTTTGCTTAAAAAAAATATTTGTTAATAATAAGCAACTTACATACTGTGTTATATAAGATATACTGACAAGTCCACTGAGATAATAACATCTAAGAGGAAGATGGATAGATAAATGTTGGAGCAGATGTGTAGAAGAGAATCTGATGAAGACACAAAGAAAAAAAAGAGTAGACTTTGGTCTTGGGAAACAATACTGAAATATGCTGTAACTTCTTAGGGAATGAGCAGCAATCGAGATTCCAGTGCAAACCAAACATCATTGGAGCCATTTTCTTTACAAGATCTGTCTAGAAGGTGTCCAGCCATGTACTGTGAAACATAGAGACATTTATCGAAGAAGAGACAAGTATAAGAAACATTGTACATAGGACAATGATGCCTCAGTCCCCTTCAAAGTAAGCACCTTGGAACCTCAAGCAGTTCTCTTAATAGCCAACAATTGCTCCATCGTATTTTCTTGAATCTCATTGATGGTTTGAAATCTCTTCCCTTTCAAAGGTGATTTTAGTTTTGGCAAAAGGCAGAAGTTACAGGGTGCCAAATCTGGGTTGTAAGGGGATCGATTCACCTGGGTAATTCAAACTGGATGATTTGGCTCCTTTTTTGAGCCAAAAAATGAGACGTGATGCATGGGCAGGAACATTACTGTGACGAAACTGCCAATCACCAGTTACCCACAGATGTGGCCTTCTGAATCATCTGGACTGTTTATGCCAGAGTTTGACTTGGAGGTGTTCCTCTATTAATTCAGTCATTTTGAATGCAATGGCTACACAGTATACATGCTCACTCAACAGCATCTACTGCCCCCACATACTGGTACAGTGAAGTCATCATTTTTCACACATGTGCATCCCAGTCCTCTTTCCTTGGCTACCAGGTTACATGGGTGTCAAGCAAACCATTCTTATTATATTAACAATTTGCTGGGCTTTTTCTGGACATACCTCATATATAACAGGAAAAATAATGCCATGTTTTACTCGGATGAGGGTAACATGACGCTACATTTTATTAGGGAATGGCTTTTCTTCACATTGTACAGCTGCATCATGGTTCTATGATCTTTCTTTGTTGTAAGGGTAAATATTCTGATTTTCTAAATCTTAGGGGAAAGCTCTGGCAAGGATTGGACTTAATACAATTTCTCTTTTCATTTTCAGTTGTAAAATGGAAACTGGTTTAGTCATCAGAAAACTCAGACAAGAACCTGGATGAATAGAGAGATAAAGTTTGTACCGTTTGAGTTTATTTTGAGTTTGAGGATACATAGGCACACTTGATACAAGGATAAAATAAAAAGACTTTATGGTGTCTAAATAGAAACATACCTTACATTTTAGCGGTTTGTAAATGTGGTTCTGTTTACTTTCTATTCAAGTTTATTGGAAACTTTTAACATCTGAGATACTTAAAACCCAAACTCTATAGTTTCTCTGGAACTATAGAACCCCAATTTAATGAATATGATATATCAAATAGTCCCTTAATAAATAGATATATGTGATGAGTTAAAAGCAACAATACCACATTAAGATTCAGAGACAATAATAAAGGTTTTGTTACTCTCCTTTTCCAGGCAACTGTTCTGATTATATGCACTTGAAATATTTCATTTCATAGACACCCATAACAATAGTAAATGTCATATATATTAAATTTGTTAAACCAAATACATGTTACAACATAAATTGTTCACATTCTAATTCTTATCGTCCTGTTATATTCATTGAAGTATGAACCAAAATTAATAAATGTGGTGTTTTGATTACAAAACCAGGATCACATTTCATTACTTTTATTCAAAATATCAGATTTAATATTCATTCATAATCAGAGTTATAAAAGAATCTATTTTGTACAGGTAATTTATGAGCCCTTTTCTCTACTATGCAAAAAATATTATGCTCTCTATTCATTACTAGTAAATTTTAATTTCAGCATTAATCTAAATTTGTTGTTTAATACAGAATTTTACAAAATGAGGCCAAACTCAGTTCAGGGGTTTGTACTTTTCTGCTAACCCCTTTGACATTCTGTTCTGGGTCCTCAGTTTGTGTGAAGATATGGGGACTGATCAGTGGAAATAGATACGAGTATTTGGACATCGATGGTCATCTGGTACAATAATTTTCTACAGGTTACAATTTGTTCCTACATGTTCTGACTACTAAAATGTGTCTACACATTTATGAAATTCCCAGTTTATGGTTTATTTACCAATTTCCCTACTTATTTCAGTCAATGAATACCTGCCATACCTAAGTTTAACGTTGCTATTGTAGTGCTATTACAGCACCTCTTGTAAAATGTCTTTAGAACTAGGAGAGGAACAGGCAGGGGATGATATTATATGTTCTGGTTAGTAACTAGCATGACAGCAAAGAATACCTGTGTTTATGTGGTTTTAACAACAGTTTCCCACTGTTATTTTATGGAATAGATTGCTTGTGTAAAATTCTTTTATACTAAATATTTTAATTTTTTTCTAAACTTCCCACAACATCTTCCATAAAGTGTTTGACTTATTTTTTTTTCTTCCAAAATGTTTACTCTAATATTCTCCAAGTGAAAGTCATCCATTATTTTCCCTTAGTTTGACTAGAAAAATAATCAAAATAAAAGATTGTTTCACACTTTACATAGCGTCTCAATTTACTAAGTGTGTTTTATTAATCAACTAGTAAAGGTAGGTTTTGTATCCTGGACCAACTAGAGAAGTTACTCTTTTTCTAGATACCAATACAATTTTTCACTGAATTGGCACAGCTCTGCATTGCTGATACCTTCTGCCACACAAGGAAACTACAAAGCTTCTACAGTGCCAGCTCTTTCCTTATTTCCAGTCATATCAGCACTATGTCATCAATAGAAGAAACCCATCTGATATTACAATAGATATTACAATATAAACTATTCTAACAGAATAGATTCTTCTTGGCAAGAATTTCTGTGTATTACTTGAGGGAAGATAAACAAATAAGTATCTCTGAAATAGGACACTCAAAGAAAACTTCAGTCCCTGCCTTGTGAAAACAATCTTCACCTATTCTTTTTTCTTAATATAAACCAGAGATTGACGTACCCTTACTGTAAATGATCAGAGAGTAAGTGTTTTAAGCTTTTTGAGCCATGAAAACTCTGGTGCAAATGCTTTAGTCTCTACCTTTGCAATACAGGAGCAGCCACAGACAATATGCAGACAAATGAGTATCGCAGTGTTCCAATATGAATTTCACAAAAACAGACACAGTTCAGACTGCCTCACAGCTGAAATTTCAGACCCCTACTGTATAGAAACATACATTTACCAGATTAATACTATTATTCCACCTGCCAAGGGCTATATTAGTTTGCTCTAGTAAAGAGAATGTGCTCAGAACTGCATCTCCAACGGAAAACATGGTTTGATTAGGTTAACACTTACAGTTCTCAAACCCTGTCATTTAAAAATTTTATTTTATTTATTCATTTAGTCAAAAAGAATTAAAAAGAGATGTGTAAGGAATTAAAACACTTGTATTTCCCAAAGTGTTTACTGTGTCCAGGGTGATATTACAAATAGTCCATATCAGGTTAAACATAGACACTGAAAAGTCAAATTGGCTGACAAATTACTATATAATCTATACTAATAGATTATAGATTATACTAATAGAGGTGAGTATCAACTCTGCTGGTAACACTATGTCTAAATGTGGATGAGTATTATAGGTGCAGTCATGTGTAGAACGTGTGATATTACACATTTCTACGATGAGGATGTTTTACATGGTATAATATTGCCGATGCGAAGATTCTAATGGCGCTGCATATATCAGTTCCAACTATTTCCTGAAACAGAACTTGCAGTTTGTGTGCCACAGCACACTGGTTTTCTGTGCCTGGGTAAAAGTGTCCTGTGATATCAATCTCCCTAGATCAGGGAGTAGCAGGGTCTTTGGAAGCCAGAACTCCCAGCATTGTTACCTATAGCTATATAATAACCTTCTTACTTTCATCCTTAAATGCCATGCCAATATTGTGATTCTCCTGTGGGTCTCACAACATGACAAAATTTGGCATTCAGTTGCCCTCAGGGAATGAGTAAGTACACATAGTTAATTTAGAGCAAATTGGGTTAGGGGGTCTTCGGTAACAATTCCGTTTCTTACCTGATAAGACTTCATTTCACCTAGTAGACTAATGCCACAGGCTGTAACGATGGTTAATTTGGAGTCAATTACTTGGTTAGACAGTGAGTGAGAGTTTCCTTGAAGGATGGAAGAGGTAAATGTTTCTAGTCAACACGTATGATGAAAAAAATTTCCTTAGGGGACTCACGTAACCTGTCGTCCAAAGGGCTTGTTTTTTTTTTCGCATATGTACAGAAACAGGACAGGGCAATATATGGAGCATTGTGGTTCCTGTGGTGGTCCAGATGTTTTTAATTCTGAAATCTGATTTTTTTTTACCTGCTACTTGGTTACCTAATTTTTAGTTACTTAGTTTTCTGTTGATGCCATTTTTCAGAAGCATATATTTTTAGTAAGACCTCTGCACTTCAGACCTCTCCCTGGGTTCTGTATCGTCCATCTGCTCTTCTGCCTTTCATAATGACTGTAATATTTTGATTTTCATGGTTCCTGCTAGTAACTGTTTTTACTAACTATGTTTTTATCATGCTTGCTGGGACAGTGCACTCAAATTTAATTTTACCCTCTCCGTGAGTGTTCCAAGTTTAGCAATGATAACTGCAAATAGTTTTTTAAACAACTGAGTACTTTTCTCAGGAGTTTCAAGAGAAAAGATGGCAAGTAGGTAAAGCCCTCCCAAAGGTGTACATATTTGAAACTTTAGTAAGGAGACTATGTTACCTTACATGGCAAAATGACCTTTGAAGATTTTTTGCCTTAGGAATCTTGAACTGGAGTCATTATTTTGGATCTTCCTTATCTGGATGGGCTGAATCTAACCTCATGGGTCTCAGTAAATGCAGAGAACCTTTTCATGAGAAGTGGTGAGTGGGAGATGTAGTGACAGCAGAATAGGAAGAGATGCATGCCTTTTAAAATAGAAGATCAATTGATGGGCACTTAGGCTGCTCCCAAATATTGGCTAATGCAAATAATGCTGCATTGAACATAGAGGTACATACATTCTTTTGAATTAGTGTTTCCAGTTTCTTCAGATATATTCTCAGAAGTGGAATCGCTGGGTCATAAGGCAGTTAGTTCCATTTTTAGTCTTTTGAGGAAGCGTCATACTGCATCCCACGGGGGCTGCACCAGTCTGCTTTCCCACCAACGATGAGTGAGGGCTCCCTTTTCTCCACATCCTTGCCAATCTTTGTTTTATGTTGATTTATTGTGGATGAGTTGATAAAAAAGTGGTGGGTCATTTATACAATTAAATTCTACTCAGCCATTAAAAAGAAGAAAATCTTATGTTTTCTGACAGCATGAATGGACCTGGAGAATATTATACTAAATGAAATAAGTCAGTCAGGGAAAGGTGTGTAACATATGATTTTACTCATATGTGGAATATAATGAGCAAAATAAACTGATGAACAAAATTAAAACAGACTGATAGCTATAAGAGGGGACAGGGGTTGGGGGCAGGGTGAAAAACATGAAGGAATTAAGCAACTTAAAAAACAAAACAAAATTCATGGCAAAGGATAACAATATGATACTACCAGAGAAAAAAGAGGGATGGGGGGAGGAAGAGGAAGTAAAATGGGGATAAATGTTGATGACAGGAGACTTTACTTGGCATGTTGAACACGCAATATAATACACAGATGTAGTATAGAATTGTACATCTGAAACCTATATAATTTTATTAACCAATGTCACCCCACTAGATCTTCCAGTACAAGTAGCCATTAATACCTTATATATAGCTAATTTTAGTAATATTCCTTCCTCTTAAACTCATCATATTAATATGTACAGGAAATGTTATATCAGGTAATTGTACCTGATGGTTAGAAAGTTAAAACCTTATTAAAATATAATAATTGCTAATATCTTTACTGTTGTATAGTTTTCATAGATAATACTTTTAATTAATGCCATGGACCGAGTTATCAATTTAGACATGTTTTGAAGCTTAGCCTTCAGTTTTAGACAGTGGTGGGGCACTCTACTGTGCCTTGAACTGAATCTTTACCTTTAAAATGAGTCAAATGTGTCTTCCACCACAACCTTGTTAAAATAATGATATTATTAAAAGCAGTTCAAAACAGTATTTGGTGCAGTAGCCTTTGAAATACCACTAAAATAAAAGGGTTATTATGTAAACAGCACATACCACTCTATTACCCTTGTAGTTTACATGTGTAGATTACATATAAAATGTTTAAATAACCAATCCATAAGAGTTCCAAATTAAGGTTGAATGCACCCTTGGAAAGGGCGATTCAGATTCTTGAGATAATCCTTTAGGAGATGTTAACTGCACTACTGACCTCTTTTGCCTGCATAGGCAGTAGAACTTTATCACTTAGCTCTAACATTCTCAATTTTATATTTTCTGTCATGACACCAGCCCCAAATATCTCTTCTTAATTTTTTCAATTTATATTTTACACATGTGTTTTTCCTTTTATTCTCTCAGGATTGCATATTTTTCAGGATGTAATTTTATCAGAAGGTCTATGTGTTTATAGCAAAAGTGTTATGCACACTTACTCACCCTATCCTTCTATATTACAAGACATCGGCCACCAAATTCTGTTAGGTTTATGCTGGAAACCATTTTCCCATCAAAACTGAGTGTATAAACCTCTGAAATTGAATGACAGCAAAGTAATTCAGAAGTCAGAATGTCATATGGTGTATTCAAAGTGTTAATATGCATTTCAACTTTGTTGTGAGAATTTTATAAAATCCGTTGTCCACAGTTAAACATATAAAACCAGTTGTTATATGTCTGAGCTTTTCCCCACAGCTCTGAAGAAAACAAAGAAACTATCCCACTTGCTTTTCAGTTAAGTCAACCAAAATATGGTGAGCGTTCTTATTTCATTACTCTCCCTAAGTTAAGAATATTATCTGAGACAGAACTATCTCACCACATGTAGTGGCTATTGCATCTACCACTTGGTTTCTGCCCTTCACTTGCCGTGTGTATGCGGGTGGGTTCACTATGGATGCCGGCCCTGACACCAAGAAGGGCAGCACAGGGGCCAACACTCTGAGCTGGGGGGTAATTAGAGATTTGTAGTTAATGCCCTTACCTTGTTTGCTTCAGTTTCATAGATAATTTTCCACAGAAGTTCATGATCAACCAGCGGTTGTAATTTCTCCCATTTCAGCAAATAAGATATGTGGAAATATTAACTGTGTTTGATAAATCAGACAGTAGGTAATATGGGATGGTCCAAGGAATGAATTATCATTTATAGTGACTTATATCACATGCCGTAGAGAGGCAGGGTTTAGGATTCTCAACGAATAGGGTTGTTTGGTAAAATTCATCATTGTTCTTTGTTTTTATTCAGACATTTCTCAAGTTTTGGGGGACCTGAGAACCCTTTTCCATTTATAATGATAGAGAAAGTATGCTCTTTCGGATCTGTGAATATAGTGCTAGTTGTTTAACTATTGTTTGATCCCTTGCATCCTATCCGTTTGCAGCAATTCTGGCCACCACTGTTACAAATTTCCTTCGTAGCTGTCTAAGGGGTTTCCAGTCCTTTACTGCTTCAGAATGTAAGTGAGCAAATTGTGCTTACCTGAAGCAACTGAAAAAGAGTATGAAGTTGGAGTTGTCAAAAATATAATAAACAGTTGAACATGAGACTGAGGATGTTTACAGGGTGATTTCTCACTTATACTTCTTTTTTAAATTTAATCATTTTTATCGTTATTCTGTTACAGTGGTCCCAGTTTTCACCCTTTGCCCACCTCTGCCCATCCCATCCCCCTGCTCCCACAGTCAATTCCCACACCGCTGTCCATGTCCATGGTTCATTTATACATGTTCTTTTTCTAGTCCTTTCCCCTTCTTTCCACCATTATACCTGTCACCCCTCCCCTCTAGCCACTTTCAGACTGTTCCATGTTTCCATGCCTGTGGTTCTGTTTTCTTTGTTAGTTTACTTTGTTCACTAGATTCCTCTTACTGGTGAGATCATATAGTATATGTCTTTCACAGGCTGGCTTATTTCACTTAGCATAATATTCTCCAGTTCTATCCATGCTGTCACAAAAGGTAAGAGTTCCTTCTTTCTTACTACTGTGTAGTATTCCATTGCATAAATGTACCACAGTTTTTTGATCCACTCATTTACTGATGGGCATGTAGGCTGTTTCCAGCACTTGCCTATTATAAACAGTGCCACTATGAACATAGGGATGCATGAGTTCTTTTGAATTGATGATTCAGGATTCTTAGAGTATATTCCCAGCAGCAGAATTGCTGGTTCAGAAGACAGTTCCATTTTCAGTTCTTTAAGGAAATTCCATACTGTTTTCCACAGTGGCTGCACCAGTCTGCATTCCCACCAACAGTATACTAAGGTTCCCTTTTCTACACATCCTTACCAGCATCTGTTGTTTGTTGGTTTATTAATGATGGCCATTCTGACAGGTGTAGGTCATACCTCATTGTGGTTTTAGTTTACATCTTTCTGCTGACTAGTGATGCTGAGCACCCTTTCATATGTCTCTGGACCCTCTGTATGTCCTCCTTGGAGAAGTGTCTGTTCAGGTCCTTTGCCCATTTTTTAATTGGATTGTTTGCCTTCCTCGTGTTGAGTTGTATGAATTCTTTATATATTTTGGAGGTCAACGCTTGTCCAGCGTATCATTGGCAAATATGTTCTCCCATACAGTAAATTCCCTTTTAATTTTAATGATGATTTCTATAGCTGTGTAGAAGCTTTTTAGTTTGATGTAGTTCTGTTTGTTTGTTTTTCCTTTATTTCTCTTGTCCTAGGAGATATATCAGCAAAAATATTGCTACGTGGGATGTCTGAAATTTCCCTGCCTATGTTTTTTCCTCCAGGACTTCTATGGTGTCACAACTTATAAGTTGTGATTTGTCATTTACACTTCTTTAACAACTCAACATTTTTTTAAATCATGAAAGTATACCTATTTTCATCCTGAGACTAGTGCTCGCACATTTTTAAAATAACAAAAATAATTGTCAGTTTATTGTATTTTTCAATTTGTAAACCAGATACCAATAGAGAGGAAAATATCATTCTAAATATAATGATCAAGTATTTTGAGGTACCCATAATATATTACTAGTTTTCACAAAAGGGGGTTTATTCTATTAAACCCTTATTATTTTAAACATTTAGAGCATATTTTTCAAATATTAATATTTCATTTTTGTTCAAGCACTGGTGGAGAGTAAAATTAAAAAGAAAGAATCAAAATGGAAATAGCAAAATAAAAATGCCTAATATCAAACATGACTTATGTAAGACAAAAGTTACATTGAAAAAAATCTTACAATAATTGTAACTACCTTTTTAAGAATAATTAGCGTGAATATTAAATAAAACACTGACCCCTAAAAAGGTATATAAAATATTACTTTTAAAATTAATTTTTAATTATTTTAAACTGGGAATGTATGTTAAGCATTAATGACAAATAGAATTAAAATTAATAGTTTCTGAATTTCTATCACTTGTACCTAAGTTTTAACTAGTGTCACATTTCCTGGTATATAATTAAAATTCTAAGTTCTCACACTCCTGCATCATTGTGACTAATTAAAATTCATTTTATATTCTTGACCTGATGCCTTACATTTACTTTATGTTTTTCAGAATTTATTTTTTCTTTTTCAGATATGTATTGGAAATTTTTATTGTTTCTTCTTAAATTTCCTACAAAGGGCTAATTTCTGTATTTGTGTTCTAAGGAAAATTAGTTTTGTAAAATTATTGAATGGATAGATTGTCTTTTTTTACAATAAGTATGTAAGGTTTATTTATAACAGAGAAATAAATAAATAAATAGTTTATTATAATGTAAAGTTTATCAATGTAGAAAATCCTGGTGGGGAAAAAACACACACAACAAAACACACTGAATTCTTAGGACAACACATGAGAGGGACACTACTGCCCCCAAGTGCCTGATTGAAGATTAATGATGCCAAAGCCTCAATGGAATACAAAGTAACTCTTTTGCTCAACCTTATTTTATAGTCACACTCTCTGTGAATAAGACATCTACAAAAGGGATTTTTATTCATTTTCAGTCAGATTCAAAAATAATATAACTTCTATGGCAGGAAAATTTGAAACATCTGAAAAAATTACATGGGCATATATTCTCTGAACCAACAATCAGTTGAGAAATATCTCCACAAAAAGGAAATACAAAAACATCTATACCAAGTTATTTATTAAAGCATTATTCATAAAAATATTCAATGCCTAATTGTAACATTATTGGATAGGTACAGGATGAGTGGTTAATGGGGGTACTAAAATTAAAACATTTTAATTTTATATGATTTAACTTAAATATTGTACTTATTCAAATATGAAATTACATTGAAAGGGAAAACAACCAAATTAAATTCATGGAAATAAAAAAGGAATCTAATAAACTGAGATGTATATCAAACTAAAAAATACAACCACAGAGAGAAAAGGATTAATTTAGTAATTTGGAACATAGTATTCTCACTTACATCTTTCACATAATATATTTTAAGTGCAAAAATGTCTAATATTTGTCAGCTTTATTTATAGTGGTAATATTCACATTGCTATTTGAAACTATAATATAAAATATGAATTTCAATATATAAATATATATTCATATTATATAAGTTATATATTACCATAGGTATAGGAATAATGTTTTCATTTTCTTATAGTGAATGAAGAGACCAATATAAAATGAAGTTAATTAGAAAGTTCTATGATATGAATTGCAGATTAGTATAAAGTTATGTTCCAAGTCCCCTACACCGCAAAGACCTAAAAGCAATGACATTGTTAATAACTATAGAGCTGACACCCAGATCATTGTGTTTCAATACCATTGTCTTTACACACCATTGCATTTAAACATAATTTATGTTTGATTAACACTACTTCTTAAAAAGAACATTATGTCCCTGAAGAAATGACTGATACCTAGTCTCAGAGGTAACAGTACAAGGTGAATCTGGATCTCTTGATATTCCAAGCTGGAAACAAGCAAAAGCAAAGCAAAACGAAACAAAAGAGTGATAGAATAATATCAAAAGGACACAGAGCACATTTAAAAAGGCACTTAGAGTTCACATTAGGGATATTTTGAGCTTCAAGAGAATAATTAATGTAATTGATTTTAACACATCGAAGTAAAAAAAAAATCCATGTACTCATGGTGATAAGACTTACAGAGTGATAGCTGCTAATAAATGTAAATGAAAGAAAAGGTCATTAAATATGATGAAACATCATCTCTAAGGTTGAAATAAATTAGCATTTAAAGCATTCTGATATAACATGGCATAAAGTAGAAATGTTCCCTTATGAAAAGTTCCGGCCAACAATTTATCCTGAATATAGCCAAGTCTCTAAACCTAACTTAGATTTTACAGGGAATAGAAGAACACATTAAATGATACTGTGAGAAAACAAACATATTCAGAAACTATTTTTACACTGGACGTGAAACCTGGATTGTTCTCTTTACAAACATCAGCATTTTTTGGTATGTTTTGTTTTTTAATTGGGTGTATTTCTCACTGCTAAAAGTGATTTAAAATACAACAACAAGAAATGTAATGAAGAAAACTTAATTGGATCTTAATTTGAAAAAAAATAGCACAAAATATTCAGGAGAAATGAAATGTATATATATTATATTTGGGGATTATTGTTAATAATCTTAAAAATGATATTGTTGCCATGTAAGAGAATGTTGTGTATGTGTGTGTGTATTTACATATTTGTATATGCAAATAGAAAGAGAACATAAGGAATTGTAAGCCACTGTTATTATTAAACTTTTATATGTTTAAGTATTTTACAATCAGAAAATTTAAAATAATTATCAGAAAGTTAACTTGGAATTTCTGTTTTGATATTTTTCCCTGTAAATAAAATTTAAAATTTATCATTTTGACCTAATTAGGACAAAATTCCATCTGTTATGGTTGTAATAGACTGGCTATATCTAGCTACAATAAAAATAACAGATTATCCTAATCACAAAATCTTTGTTGTTGTAGAGTATAATTTGAAAAATAATTGTATTAATTTTTTTTCCTTTACAACTCAATGTCAGAAAAACTAATTTAGGCTATAATTCTGTTCATATTAAGGGCACAAATGAGGGGAGGAAGTAATGCTAAGCTCAACAGGTTTGTGGGAAAGGAAAGGAATGAAAAGAATGCCCAGATTTTTTTCTCCTATTTATATGAACAGAAGGTAAAATGTGCACAACAACCAAAATGAGGTGAATAAATTAGCAAATACTATATTGAACAAAATACTTCATCAAATCACTATATTAACAGCTCAGTTATTTTGTTTTTTAATCAAATGCAAAATTCTCAAATTTTCTTGTCATAAAATTACATGTACCTTTAAAAAAATTATATTTTATTGATTATGCTATTACACTTGTCCTCATTTTTCCCCCTTTGCCCCTCTCCACACAGCATCCTCCACTCCCTTATGTAATCCCCACACCATTGTTCATGTTCATGGGTTATGTATATAACTTCTTTGGCTTCTCCATTTCCTATATTGTACTTTATATACCCATGGCTATTATGTAATACCTATTTGTACTTCTTAATTCCCTCATGTCTTCACTCATTTCCCCACAACTACTTCCCATCTGACAACCATCAAAATATTCACCATATCCATAATTCTGTCTCTGTTCTTATTTGCTTATCTGTTTTTTAGATTCAATTGTTGATAATTATGTATTAATTGCCATTTTATTGTCCACAGTTTTGATCTTTTCCATTTTCTTAAATAAGTCCCTTTAACATTTCATATAGTGTTGGTTTGGTGATGATGAACTTCTTTAGTTTTTTCTTGTCTGGGAAGCTCTGTATCTGCTCTTTGATTCTAAATGATAGCTTTGCTGAGTAGAGTGATCATGGCTGTAGATCTCTATTTTTCATGACTTTGAAGATGTCTTGCCAATCCCTTCTAGTCTGTAAAATTTCTTTTAGGAAATCAGCTAACAGTCTTATGGAAACTCCCCTGTAGGTAACTAACTTCTTTTTTCTTGCTGCTTTTAAGATTATCTCTTTTCTTTAACCTTTGACATTTTAATTATAATGTGCCTTGGAGCATGCCTCTTTGCATCCATCTTGTTTGGGGCTCTCTGTTCTTCCTGGACTTGTATATGTATTTCCTTCACCAAATTAGGGAGGTTTACTTTCATTATGTTTTTCAAATAGGTTTCCAATTTCTTGTTCTTTCTCTTCTGCTTCTGGCACCCTTATGATACAAATGTTGCACCTCTTGTCTTCGTCCCAAAGGCTCCTTACATTATCTTACTTTTTTTGTATTCTTTTTTCTTTTTTTTACTCTATTTGGTTGTGTTTTGCTTCCTTATGTCCCAAATCATTGATTTGATTCTTGGCTTCTACTGTTTTTTACCCTGTAAATTGTTCTTTATTTCAGTTAGGGTATCCTTCATTTCTGACTGAATCTTTTTTATGCTGCTAAAGTCCTCACTAAGTTCTTTGAGCATCCTTATAACCAGTGTTTTGAACTCTACATCTGATAGATTATTTATGTCCATTTCATTTAGCTCTTTTTTTGGAGTTTTGATCTTTCATTTTAGCCATTTTTTTTGTCTCCTCATTTTGGCAGCCTCCTTGAGTTTGTTTCAAGGTATGAGGTAGAGCTGCTATGACTCCGTGTCTTGGTAGTGTGGCCTAATGTTGTAGGTGTCCTGTAGGGTTCAGTGGCACGGCCTCTGCTATCACTCAGCTGGGTACTTGAAGTATGTCTTTTGTTTGGGTTGAGTACACCCTCCTCTTGTAGTTGAGCCTTGGTTGCTATTGGCATATCAATGGGCAGGATTTACCCAAGCCAGTCAGCTGCAAGAAGTGGCTGTGACCACTGACCACCAACCTCTGGTGTCTGTGGAGGATCAGCTGTGCCCAGGTAGTGTAGTGGTGCTCTGATGTGTTCTGTAACTGTTCACTGAGTGTGTAGGCCCTGGTTTTTCCCAGGTGGTGCAGACCAAGGTCAGCCCCCACCTGTGTTTTGCCCAGGGCCACCCTGTCTGAGCCATAAAGCAATCTGAGAAGGCTGCTACTTGTGCTGGGCTTGGAGATTCCCAGGCAAAAACCAAGCTGTGAATCTAGGCTGTCTGCTGCTAGTGCTGGGCCTGTGACTCACTGAAACCAGTTGCTGCTTGCTTGAGAAGATTTAGTGAATTGTGTAGCATGAGCCAAGACCAGCCATTCATATGGAAAAGCAGCTTGGGTGGGCCCATAAGGCAGGTGGTGCAGCATCCCTGGGATTTCCAAGACAGACCAAACAGTGTTAGCCAGGTTAATGGAGTCTCAGATATAACACCAGCTTGCTGGCTCTTTGGGGGTGAGGGTTTAGAAAAGGGACAATAATCTCTCCTCTCTTTGGTGCCTCTTTAGTTTCTGCCTCTATGCCACTGATGTCTTTCAAGCTGCTACCCTGGTGATAGAGCTCAGAGGTAGTGAGTCTGCATAGGTGAGTCTGTGAGTGGGTTCTTTAAGAAAAACTAGTTGGGGCTCCAAGAGTTTCTTCCACTAACTCAATCCCCACAGGTTTTTGCAGTGAGAAGTTGTAGGGACTTATCTTTCTGGGCTGGTGGGGGGATCTTTGTGGGGCTGGGACTCGTGTCTTCTGAGATATCCCTCCGAATTTTTATCCGCCACACGTGAGTGTGGGACCAGACCATTCTGTGCCTGTGCCCCTCCTAGAACTCTGGATGGATGCGGTTTCTTTAATTCCATAGTTGTCAGACTTCCATTCAGCTCAATTTGACAGTTTTGAGTGATGGCTGCTCTATATTTTAGGTGTAATTTTGATGTAGTTGTGTGAGGAGGCGAGCTGTGTCTGTTTACGCTGCCATCTTGACTGGCAGTCTTGCCAAATTACATATACTTTAAAATCATTGTATATATATATTCTAAAGTACATAAACAATACTGACTTGAAGTACATAAGAAAAGACATAATATATTTCCTTTTTAATTTTGAATTTTCAAAAAGAACCTACATTACTATGACATTACAATATCTGATATACTAAGAGGATAAAATAATTTTGAGATATTGTGTGCATTTAGGTATGATATTCCTCCTTCAACTTACATCGGAGAATAATGTTAAGGTTAACTTTTAACTATCCCATTTATTTATTTTAATCTTTAAAAGTCATAAGGGTGAAGGCTGCCATAATATGTCTAAACCCCAACCAGAGTTTTCTGATTTTTGTAGCTTCAAATTTTATTCCTCCTTCAAAGTCCAAATCAGTTATGACAGGGAATATCATCTACTCTGTTTTTAAGGGCTAAAACAAATCAATGTCAAAGGAATTTTTTTAAATTTTTTCAATACCCAACATTAATTAAATATAGTATATAGATTTCATAGTTTCTCTTTCCATAAATACTTTGTCCCTCTTGAATTCAAATAGTTTTTATTTTTTGATAGTATTTAGCATCACTAAGAGATTGATTTTAACTTCCCAGCATTAGAGTAGGCACCTAGTTAGATATTAATGAAAGAAGAGGGAGCCGGTCATCTAATTAATCTGGATTAACTAGGAAAGGTTGGCTTCACAGTCACTCTGAGCATCTGATTAGGCAGCAGAGACCATCTCTATAACATACCCAGGCAACAGGCCCAGGTTAATGGGGATGGAAATTGCTTTGCTGGGTGCATGTGCATAGAAGCCACGATGGAGTGGGGGTGATGGAGTGGGGGTGAGGGAGTGGGGGTGAGGGAGTGGGGAGTAAGTGCACATACAATAGGAGCCAAACAGCAATGCGGAGCTTTGAGGCACACACAGTGGGAGCCAAAATGGCAACCATAAATGGGACAAGTCTAGCCTGGGAAAATCTGGGAAAAGGATAGGATAGGATAGGCCACGGAACCATGATAGATCTAGGAAAGGAATTTGATAATTTGAGATAGAACCTACTCTCTAGCTCTCATCCTGCTCTCCATATATAAGTCTGTACCCATTTTCCTTGTTAGTTCAGTTTCTGTGTTACATTCCACATATGAGCGACATCATATGGTATCTGTCTTTCTCTGATTATCTTATTTAACCTAGCATAATGTTCTCAAAGTCCATCCATTCTGTCACAAAGGCTAAACAACTGGTGGGGGCAGGGAGGAGGTTGGGGTGTGGAGGGATTGAGCAAAAAGAAAAAAGGACTCATGGACATAGACAAGAGTGGTAATTGCTGCGGGTAGGGGGTATAAGGGAACTAAATGGTAACAGAAAAAAAATACAATAAGGATTAAATTTAAAAGACCTACTCTCATGCAAACTCATGGAAATATAATCCAATTTTAACAAAGGCCCAAGGCTTTCCTTAGCAGCCTCAGGACAAGAGTACAATGCCAGTCATGACCTGAGCACCATCAAGCCTTGGCGGCAGAAGCTGGACTTCTCCTGCAGCAAGGTCAAGGTAACCACTGGGTAATAGATGAGGCATCCGGCATGGTGTACC